>JAKCPI010030663.1:0-25340 GCA_023213315.1 Euborellia annulipes
CGAGAAAAGAACATCTTGTATTGAAGATTGACTAACTACCAAAATCAAATTGGGACATTTTATCAAAAAATCAGCGTCACATTTAACTAGCCTCTTCGTCTACCTTGGCTCCCTCTCTAGCCTAAATCCAAGATCGAATTGCTTTACAAATAGGGAGAGGGTTTCCCATAGAGAAAAGTTTCAATAAATCCTTGTCTTGTTGCAAACAAACTAGTAAAGAATTCATTGGGTATAGGAGACTTTGCAGCCAAGGAATTAAATAAAAAACTTTTATTTAATTAATTAACCGTCGACGTTTCGGTTGCAAATCATGACCTTCCTCAGGACCTGTGGTCAGAATATTTATCTTCAGAAAAAAATATTCTGACCACAGGTCCTAAGGAAGGTCGTGACCGAAACGTCGACGATTAACAATTAAATAAAAGTTTTTTATTATTAATTCGACAGCCACTTCTCATCACTAAAGAATTCATGACGACTTTTCTCACCAAAGGCCTAAAATCAACATCAGATAAAAAATAAAGTTTTGTAGCACCACCAAATTTTCTAATTTCAAGTCGCAAATAAAAAATAAAAAAAAGCTAAAATCTGGAAGAAAGTAATTTTAAATTGAACAATAAAATCTCTATTTTTTTGTTTATTTATTTATTTATTTTTTCCTTAAGAGAAAGGCGAAATATATATTATTAGTGATATCCACTTCCGTCATTTTTTTTTTTTTTAAACTGGAAATTCTAGTGAGTGAGTGATATATTAAATGGAGTAAATCTCATTGAATAAACATTTCCTTCACTTTCCCTCTCTCTCTCTCTCTCTCTTTCGATCAGATTCGGTCGGAATTATTGTTTGCATATCCTCCACTTCTTCGTTCTTCTCTTTTGTTTAATCAAACGGTGTGAGTTTTAATTAAAAGTTGTATGACAGCGCGCTTATTTCCTTAATCATCTTCTCTACTAGTTAGTTATAAAAGTGTTTGGGCCGGTTGCTTCACGTCTAGTCAACAAGAAAACTTATCCGGCTGATAGCAAATCATTAATATAGTAAAAGAACACACCGAATTAAAAAAAAATGATTTCTTATTATTAATAATAATGTCACCTTTGTAATCTTAGCTTAATTGTGCTTGAAGAAGTGGCTGAAACGTTGCTAATTTTTTACAAATAAACTAGAGTTAAACTGAAAATCAAATTCCTTTATTAAGGGGAGTCTAAACGTACTTTAAAAAAACTAGACTATTATAAGGAATTTTTCAATGCGGTTTTTTTTAAATGAATTAAATTCATAAGAGATTATTGGGACAAAGAGTTATAATTTCTTTTAATGACTTATTAAAAAATTAACGTAAATAATTTTTTTGTTATCAAGCAAATACAAAAAAACAATCTGTCCCAATAATCTTTAATTTCTTTTAAATTTAAAAATGAATTTATTGTTATTATTAATCACATATTAATTAAGAAATTTTTAAAATAAGCTTAGATGATTTATTTAAAAATCAAATGTCAAATTAGTTCAGCATTCTTGCAATAGATGGCAGACTAGTCTAACAGCTGTTCACCTAATAGCCTATATCTGGCCTTTTTATATTTTTATGCTTTTATAAAAGATACATAATATATAATAACATTTATAAAGTATTTATTGTTAAAAGATCAATGAAAATCAACCAAATGCATTAAATATTATTAGCTACCAAATAAGATCAGACATCAAACATCTTGGCAAGTTCCGCAGTTGAGTTTCCCCTTTATGCTTCTCCTTTTGGGTTTATTTTCTTCCTGGCTGCATGTGACTATTGGTCATTATAGCGTCTTCGGACCAAAAAAAAAAAAAAAAACGAAAATTACGTAGCTCAATGAGAGGGCTTAAAATAATTAAAAGAACTTGATCAACCATTAATATTTAACGAGAGCTTTCTTACTAATTATTTTCTTTCTCTTTTTCCAGGAGGATCTCGAACGAATAGCCTCAATAGAAGGCCTCGGGGACGGGCAAAGTTCCCGAGGGAAACGAACCATAGGGCCCTATCGGGAAATCTTCCCTGAATTAACAAGGGTAAGAGCAACTGCTTCTTCCTTTTTATTTTATTTCTAACCAACCAACTTCAAAGGGAAGAGAGAAATACGCGCTTTTAGACTGAGTGATCTTTGATCTCTGATCAGACACCGTAAAAAAAAGAATTTCTTAAATCGTCTTCATTAATTTTCTCTCTCAATCCAAAGCCGCTGAAAATTTAATATTAGTAAAGTAAAACGCAAGATTTCGCAGCCATTTAGATTTGCCGCCAGCGGGGGGAACCTGATGATGGCGACCGAAATGTTATGCAAAAAAAAGGCTGTAAATTCTTGCGTTTTGAACTCAAATTCTTGAATTAATATTTTAAGTATAATTCTTGTCTTTTACAGCAAATAGTTGATATTTTATTATTTGTCTGTGTATATAATCTTAAGATTAATTAATGGAGAAATTGGCTGTGTAGATCTCAATCGCTGAAAGAAGCCAGGTAGGAAGCCTCTTGTTAAATCAAACTCCTTTAATACAAAACGTTTCGGTCATCTTCAGTTGTATAAAGAATAGAGTTGTTAAACCTGAAGATGGCACACAAAAATTAGCCGAAATGTTTTCTTTTAAAGGAGTTTGATTTAATAATAGAAACTTCCTATCTGGCTGCTCCCCATTATAATTATTTTTAATTAGAAAAAAAAAATGTAAATATTCTAGATTTAGTATATTTTGATTATTAGGTTCGATTGGAAACAGTTTGCTGACTGCTAATGGCATGCTCTAATTTTAAGAGAAAATTTTTCTCTCCCCAAACGCTGATATGATGATTTAATAATAGGCCATTAGAGAGCATTTTTTACTTCGTTAAGTGATGAAATATCGAAATTAATTTTGTTTTTCTGTGTTGATGTGATAGTATGCAATCCGCTTCCTTATTATATACACTGTGCGTCAAAATTAGTGGAAGATTTTTGTTTCTTCTTAAAATTATCTATCTTAATCTATCTTAATGATACTGTAATTTATTAAACATTTAATATGAAATATTCTATAGATTTCTAAGTAAATTTAACACAAATCCATATCACTTTAATAAATAATTACAATTTAAATCAAACAAAGACAAAAATGTCGAAATTTTTTTATAAACGCCAAATTTTTAAAATTTTAAAATAATCTTTCCATTTCAGTTTTTCTGTCTATTTCATTAGAAATTCTAACAAAAACAAAATTTTGAATTTTTTTTTTAAACACTCACACTTTTTTCGATTCACACTCGCATACACAGTCTTTTCGGCAACTTAGGCCATTTAAGACTTTAAACGATAGCGTTAAATATATCAATTGGGGGTCCAGGCATTCTTATTTAATCCATTTGGTATCCAAATGGCTTAAATAAAATCATCGGACTGCCTGGGATCCGAACCCTCGAACCTTGGTATACAAGGCAGGCGAGCTACCAACTACACAAAGCCCAAGGGCTCCCTTTTCATTTTAATAACCAATTTTGAATTAATATCCTACTAAACATATCGAAGTTATGTTGATTTGTCCCTCAAATTGAAAATCGACATTTTTGTCTTTGTTTTATTTAGAATTGTAATTATTTATTAAAATGATATGGATATATGTTAAATTTACTTAGAAATGTATCGAATATTTAATATATTAAATATTTAAATGTTTATTAAATAACAATACCTTTTAGATTGATTTAACATGTCTTTTTAAGAAGAAACAAAGTGTTACGTTTTTTTTTGACACGCGGTTTAAATATTAATATAATGTAAAATATTTTATATGAAATATGAAAATTGAAAAATTAACAACACTAGGTTATAAATTTCAAAGATTTTTTGTATTTTTTAACTTTGACAGGGAGTGAAGTGATCTTTTAAGTAAAAAAAATGTAGAATCCAGGTTGACAGGAAGTGATATTAAAAGATTAACTAAAATCTCGTGTTTTTATTTTTAATTTTTCAATTTTTATATACACATAGTGTTTCAACTAGATCCTACGGTTGATAGTTAACATTTAACATAATAATTACAAGACAATTTATTATCTCGGCGTTTTGAAAACTATAATGGCTTGGAGTCTTTTCAAACATCTGATTTGTGGCATGCGCCTTATCAGCAAACTGTGTGGGACCAAACGAACCTATTGACAAAAAAAAAAAAGAAAGTGAATGATGTTTCTGAATTTCTGGTTTTTGAATATAAACCAGGGCTTAGTTTATAGAGGGTTCAATTCAATCGAGTACCTTCTTTTTTTTAATAATAAAATCAGAAATGGGGATGTTGCAAACGAAATAACTCTTGAGGTGCAGGGCCGTATATAAGGGGAGGGGGTAGGGCCCGTTGGTCGTCCTAAAAAAAGAAAAAATGAATTTTTTGACAAAGAAAAAAACTTTCCGTCATACGAAAAAATATAATTTGGAAAAAAAAATTTTTGCAGCACGGAAAAAATTTCGCGTTCCTAACAAAAAGATAAAATTAAATTCATGGAAGAGGGGAAAATTTAGTTTGGTCAAGAAATTTTCCATGGGGAAAATTTTTGAGTTCGAGCCACCCCCTCCCCCCCGAAAAATCTCTATCCCCTGCTTGAGGGCTATAGCCTATTAAAATGGCGTCAAACCCGGAAGTGATTAGAATTAGAAAGCTAATGTGTTAGAGGAAGAAGAATTTTCGGAAAATTCCCCAACAAAGTGACGATCATAATAACTTCGTTACCATTTATCTTGAGATAGATGGATATAACAAACTTATTTGAGAAAGAAAACGCTATATTTTCAGCAATTTTATTTAATTCGTTAGCAAGGCAATAATTCCAAATATTTCGGAGACCTATCGGCACTCCTTCTTCAGTAGATCTATATTACATTAAAAGGGACATCTATGAGAAAGGGTAGTGGGTCATAAATAATGTTTCGAGAAAATGTTACAAAAAGATACATACTTCATCTCATTCACCACATACGGCCCTTACAATTAAAACGCTTGGGAGCGACCATGTTTTAAGACCAGCAATTATTAATAATTTGATTCAATTAGATAGAAAATCCGAAATATATAATATAAAATTTATAAAAATAGTTAAAGATAAATTTCTCAAGACTATCTTCACATCTGGAGGGTATATAATCCCCCCAAAATGAAAGTATGCATCGAAATGGGCTGGTCCAATAAAGAAACTTCACTAGTTCTTGATATACACTTTGATATGCACAATAATAATTATTCGAAAACCAGAAAAAGAAATATCATTGTTTTTTTTTGTAAATTAATTTAATAAAGAAAATAAAAACAGTACGAGTTTAATGCCAGACCATTCGACCATTCAGAATGTTCGTAAACTGACATTTCTAGAAGCATTTTTTTTATATAGGTCCGTCTTTTATGTGAACACACCATAAATTTTGATTGTTCAGGCAGTTGAGAGATGTAAATAAGATGCTGGCTGGACCGGTGAGTTTATCTTGTTGAAAAGGAACATCTTAGAATTAAACAAGTGTTTTGCTTGTTTTAAAATAATCGTCAACTAGTGAATTTCCACTGTACAGTGAGGGTCAATATTAAGCCCCACACCCATGCGTTTTCTACTTGTGATTATTTCATTGTTTTTATAAAAGAAAATGAAAATTGGAAATTTTTTAGGTTTGAATCATGAAAGTTTCCATTGAAAAACAATGAAATAATCACAAGTAGAAAACGCATGCGGTGGGACTTAATATTGTCCCTCACTGTACATGTCCCTCATTTGTGATATCATCAAAAAATTTCTTTCCTTTTTTATTAAATAAATATTCAATCATTGTACGATTTTCCATTTTTTTTTTTTTTTGTGTAAAAAAGCAAAATATCTGAACTAAAATTGAGAGCTTTTATGGTGTGTTAACATCAAGGACTGACGATATATTTTTGCTTCTACCAATGAGCTTAGCGTTTTACTCTCTATGAATTTTTATTTTATTTTTTGTAAATACACAATATTTTATTTTCTTTATCCTTAGTTCTAGTATTAATTGAGTGTTATTGATTGCCCTTTTGGCCCCCTCCTCTACTTCCTTTTGTTTTATTTTCAAGGTGTTGGTAAAATAAATAAATAAATAAATGTAGGGGGGTTGAAGGGGGGAGGGGCGTATAAACAAAATGGCATCTAACACGCACGCAGCTCTTTGGAGGGAATGTATTTTTATTTGTAACATATTTATTTTTTTTTTTTTACCTTATATTACATAACAACTCATTCAAATTTCCATTTTTTTTTTTTTTTTTTTCATTATTGGAAATTAATAAATTATATAATTTTCTGGATTGGCTAATAGAGTGAATAATTAGAAATAAGAGTATTTACAAACCACTTGTTATATAGGTATACGTGTTATATACGTATTAATCTTTTAATAAGCTGAGAGGTTATGTAGAGTATAATCCATCAATTGGGGGTGCGAAAAATGGAAACGAAAATTCTATCCATATTATTATTATTATTTGAAATTTCTATCGGAATGTCCGTTTATTTACCCGAGATGCTTTTGGGCACGGAGACACACATCTTTCCCATCTACCGGCACCCCGTGAAGTTATTTTATTTCCTATCTCTAGCTCCTTCTATTGCGTTTTCATCTCTAGCTAAAGAGCTAATCCTATTTTGGGTTCCTTTAATTTATTTATTTATTTACAAAAAATTAGATGTTCTGGAACAATTTTCCCTACAACATTTTTCTTTTATTTAAAGTTAAAAATTTTTTTTTTTATATTGATATCCACCTCCATTTCCTCCCCCCCCAAAATTTCACCCATTTCAAAAAAAAAACCCCCCCACCCTCCCAAAAAAAAAAAAAAAAAAAAATACATTTCACATTTAAAATTTAAAAAAAAAATAAAAAACATCACAGTGGTATTAAAAAAAAAAAAAATAAAAAAAAAAAAAATTTATAAAAATTTTTTTAAAAAAAAAAAAAAAATACTTTTTTTTTTTTTATATAAAAATTAAAAAAAAAAAAAAAAAAAAAAAAAAAAATATTACAAAATATTACAATTGTTGTTTAAAAAAAAAAAAAAAATATTTTTTTAAAAAAGGGGGAACCAAAAACCCTTCTTTTACTCTGCTAAGAAAGCCCCTCTTTCATTTTCTCAGAGAGAGTTTTTTATAAAAAAAAAATTTTGTCCAACCTCTTCTATGCTAGAGGGGATGTCCTAGTTTGAAGAGGGACTCCTTTTGAAGAATACATCGCTGAGAGGGAATCTTCTTTTGTTAAAATTGATAGCGACTTTTTAGAGACTTTATTGCCAAAAACAGACATTTTACCGACTATTTGGCTAAAAAAAGACGACTTTTTTCCGAAAATAAGAAACTTTTTAAAAATTCTAGTGTCTATTGGTCAGATATTTATCCAAAATCATCGATTGATTTGAGTTATAGTCCACGTTAGAAATTCCCATTAAAATAAAACACTATTATGCCAAAAAGCATTTAAATTTATAAAATACCTTTTTTTTTTTTAAAGTGAAACTTTTATTTTATCCCCTCAAGTTTTTTGGCTCTTCTATCAGCATGTCGCCTTACAAGCCGTGACGTCAAGGGCCGTGACACTACAAGTCATGACGTCACAATCCGTGACGACAAAAATAAGAAAGTTGAAATTTAATATGTATAACGAATAATAAAAAAAATAATTGTGAGCTTTAATAATTCAATTTTTAAATTGATAAAATATAATTTTTTAAATAATTTAAAATGAGTCAAATCTTCAATCTATATATATATAATAGCGGTGTGTCCATCTGTCTGTCCGCCTGAGCCAGCTGGCGGGGGTCCAGGGGCGTAGCCCCCTGTCTAGACGCCAGCCAGTTTCTCATAATTACGAAAAGGCGAGGGTCCGCCGCAGGGCCCGATCGCTGGAGGGGGGTCCAGGGGGGCGAAGACTTCGGCGGGCGGCGCGGCTAGTTACTAAATAAATATTGTTCACAGTTTTTAACATGGCTTTATTGATTTCCCATTTTCCAATTATTAAGTTAAGATTAAAAACGGGATTTGAATAATTTTCTGAAAATTTTCAGTTAAACGCCTACGTTCCGAAAAAAAAAAGTTTCACTTGCATCGTGGTTTCATAAAACGGCACAATGATTTTTTTGGTTTTTACTTTTTTATTATTTTTTATACGTGGTGAATATCTTAAAAATTTCGATTTCTTTTTGCGATTCCAATATTATCTAATCTTGTTGGCTTAGCCAGAGTTGTTTAAAATAAACTGTGCGCCAAAGAAAACGTAATATTTTGTTTCTTCTTAAAATTATCTATTCTAATCTATCTTAATCATGCTCTAATTTATTAAACATTTAATATGAAATATTCTATAGATTTCTAAGTAAATTTAACACAAATCCATATCATTTTAATAAATAATTACAATTCAAAAAATAAAACAAAGACAAAAATGTCAAAATGTTTTTATTAACTCCAAATTTCTAAAATTTTAAAATAATCTTTCCATTTCCGTTTTTTCTCTGTCTATTTTATTAGTAAATTCTAATAAAAACAAAATTTTGAATTAACATTCAACTAAACATATCAAAATTATGCGGATTTGTCTTACAAATTGAAAATCGACATTTTTGTCTTTGTTTTATTTAAATTGTATTAAATTGATTAAAATGATATGGATTTGTGTTAAATTTACTTAGAAATCTATAAGATATTACTATTAAATATTTAATAAATTGCAGGCTCATTAAGGTAGATTAGAATAGATCTTCTTAAAAAGAAACAAAGCGTTACGTTTTTTAACGCGCAGTGTATTTCTTTTTGTATGAAAGGGGAATGTTTTATTTATTATTTAACACTTTTTTATTTAATTATTTATTTCAATTATAAATTTTAATACCTTTTTTTTTTTAATTTAAATTGCAAATAAGCAAGTTGTTTTTTAATTTTAAACTCATCATTTCACTCGTGTTTTTTTATTTTTGGCTGTCATTTGACTTTCTCTCTCAGCTGACCAGAGAGAGAGAGAGAGAGGGATAGCGAGATGATCCCCCCCTCTCTCTCTTTAGAAAAATTTGCACACCCATCTAATACAAATAAACGCACTCACTTATAAAAAAAAAAAAGTTTCTCTTTGGCTAATTATTTATTCTAATTATTTCTTGTAATTGACTTCATTTGCTTTGCGTTTTCAAGTAGAAAGAGAGAAAATATTCAATTATGAGTGAGAAATTACGCAATAAATGATAAAATTTAAACTCTTTTTTTTTTTTAATAACCCTTTTATTAAGGTGCGCGTCTCGGGGTGCTAATTTTGGAAGAGTGCGGCCACAATTTTGAAGCTATCGACCTCAAATTTTTTTTTTTTAATTAAAGCTATTTAAAATATCTACAACTTATAGAAGCCCTTTTTTTGATTTTTTGAAAAAATGAATTTTTTTTTAGATTAATCGCATTAAAGAAAAGATATTTTTAAAAAATCCGCTCTATATCTTATAGATAATTAAATTAGTAATCATTGTGTTAAAAAATAATTAATTTTCTACCCTTAATTAATTAGCTGGAATCTTTCAAATGAAATGGAATAAATCCCTTGTATTCCTATGGGAAAAACTAACGCCATCTCTTCCGCCTAGAGTAACTCGATAGTGAATCGTCTCCTAACGGCTTTTCGAGACGCGCACCTTAAAAAGCACATCAGCAGCTGAGATGGAAAATTAAAAAAAAATCTCCCTGTCTGTTTACTCTCTGCTTGGTTTTTAATGTTATTTTATTTGACCTTCTCTCGAATAAAATGATTGTATATATCACACTTATATCTAAAATTGGTTAAAAAAAAATCAATTTAAACAAGTTGCACTTGAAGCATTTCAAGCAAATAAAATTAAATTTTAATCAAATTATTATTAAAATATACTAGCCACCTGAGGCGGACCCTCGCCTGTTCTTAATCAAGTGCCGCACTTTTCCCGTTGCATATCAGGCTTATTAAAAAAGAACACTCTCTTATCTTAAAGGCGATCTATATGTATACAGGGTGTTTCACGAGGAAATGAAAAGAATTGGAGGGAGTGTTCTACTAGTGAAAATGATGAAAAAAGTTCATATAAACATGGGTCCGGGAACGATTCGTTTGTGAGTTACAGCTGGCGAAATATTTGCAAAGAGAGAAATTAAGCCGTACTGAATTCTAGGAACATAAATTGAGAGGTATTTTTGATGGTTTCTTATGGTCATTAACCTGAAAAAGCGAATAAAACTGGTCCCAGAACCGTAGCATCAAGTAGTTTTTGAAAAAACAGGTGTAAAACGCAAAAATCAGAGCCAAAACAACACAATTTTTTACATTTGGCCTACAATAACTCTGCTATTTTCCCAATAAACAAACAAAAATTTTTAAATAAAACTTGTAGAAAATTTAATTCTGAACAAAATGATGTACATAAAGACAACAACAAAAACAAAATTATTCAATCTGTTTGAAAATTAATGTCTTTATTCCGCTATGTTTTGACATTCTTATGTTAATAAAAATTGGTTTATTTTTGTAATTTTGTTTTTGTTGTTGACTTTATGTTCATCATTTTGTTCAGAATTAAATTTTCTACAAGTTTTATTTAAAAATTTTGTTTGTTTATTGGGAAAATAGCAGAGTTATTGTAGGCCAATTGTAAACAATTGTGTTGTTTTGGCTCTGATTTTTGCGTTTTACACCTGTTTTTTCAAAAACTACTTGAGCTACGGTTCTGGGACCAGATTTATTCATTTTTTCAGGTTAATGACCATAAGAAACCATCAAGAATACCTCTCAATTTATGTTCCTAGAATTTCAGTACGGCTTAATTCCTCTCTTTGCCACGGAGTCATGGCGAAATATTTCGCCAGCTGTAACCCTCAAACGAAGCGTTCCCGGACCCATGTTTATGTGAACTTTTTTCATCATTTTCACTAGTAGAACACTCCCTCTAATTCTTTTCATTTCCTCGTGAAACACCCTGTATAATGGGGTATATATATAAGTGTCCATGTGTCTGTCTTTATCCAATCCTCTAATTAGCAAAGTGTCTAACTCCACTTTTTTTCGGAAATCATTTTTTTGTACTTTCCCTTGAAAAATATAATTCTCTTTATGCCCTGAACTGGGTAAGAGCGTAATTCAAATTTTTCAGTTCGAAAAGTTGCAGCACCAAAAGTGTTTAACAGTGGCTCTAATAATGACAATGAAAAATAAACACAAATGGAGTTAGGCACTTTGCTAATTAGAACGTCGATATACAATTCAAATTTTTACATTTTTAAAATTTTATATTAAAAATAAAATTTAATTTTCAAGAAAAATATTTTTCTCTAATCTCGGAGGGTAATTACCCCCTTTACCCCCTTGTAAATAATCTCTTAAAACACACAATTGTTTGTAAACAATGACTAATCAGACCAGCGACTCACTTGTTTGGAGGCTCCTTCAAAGTAGGCATTCGATTGACACGGCTGTACGTTTGGTTGCCTATCCAATGCAATCTAGGCGTTTCTTTGAAATTAATCCTATTACCTAACATCTTTAAAGAATGAATCATTTCTTTTCTCCTCTTATTACTATAAATCTTAATTCATCTCACATAAATATGCAAATCTAGAAAGTGAGGCAGTTCCGAAATAATAATTTCTTCCTTCTTTTTTTTGTATATCACCTTGAATTTTACTTATTATTTCAGAAAAAAAAAAACAATAAAATTGAAATAACTTATCTCCTCTGACCTCATAAATCCTGACTTGTGACTGACAGCAATGACATAATAATAATAACATATCAATATTAAATTGATAAGCGGAAAGAATGAACTTTTTTTTCTCTTTCTCTCTCATTCAAATTATTTACTGATTAAATGATTTTTTTTTTTTGATGACTTGTGATGATTGACAAGAAATTTTTCTTTTGTTTTGTTAAGTAAAAGAGCAAATAAATAGGTATGATGAAATATAATCTATTTATCCCGGCATTAGAGTAGAGAGCATCCAAGTTGAGCAATACCACGGATGGGTGGCCCTGAAAAACAAACGTGTTCCGGTATAAGAAGGGTCTCGGGTTCGCATCCCGCCTCATGCGACAATTTGTTTCAAATGATTTGGCTACCAATGGTCTAAAAAAAATCCATTAGTAGTAAAATTTTCTTACTGCCCGCTGTTTTCTATATTATTGGTGATTTATTATTAAGTAGAAAGAATTTTGTACAGTCTCCTAACTCAGCTGTGTGACATTATACACTACGCGTCAAAAATAGTGCCTCTTAAGAAGACCCGTTCTAATCTATCTTAATAATACTGTAATTTAATAAACATTAATATGAAATATTTTATACATTTCTAAGTAAATTTAACACAAATCCATATCATTTTAACCAATTTAATAAAATTTAAATAAAACAAAGACAAAAATGTCAAATTTCAATTTGTGAGAAAAATCAACATAATTTTGATCAGTTTTGTTGGATATTAATTCAAAATTTTGTTTTTCTAAGAATTTCCAATAAATTAGAAAACTGAAATGGAAAGATTATTTCAAAATTTTAGAAATTTGGCGTTAATAAAAAAATTCGACATTTTTGTCTTTGTTTTATTTAAATTGTAATTATTTATTAAAATGATATGAATTTGTGTTAAATTATTTAGAAATGTATAAATTATTTCAAATAAAATGTTAATTAAACTAGAGTATGATTAAGATAGATTAGAATAGGTCTTCTTAAGGAGAAACAAAGTGTTGCACCCCCCCCCCCCGGGGGGGGGGGGGGTTTATACCTTTAATGTTATGGCTGTGGAGATTTAATCTGGAAACCGAAGGACACTTTGCAGCCAGGAGATTAAATAAAAAAATGTTTTATTTAATTTTTACTTGCCGACGTTTCGGTCATCTGTCACGACCTTCATCAGGGCAAATAATTATCAACAAGACACGATGATTTAATGTTTACTGTAATCATATACAATTTCTTTTTTTAATTTTTATATGTATATAAATTATCATTTACTTGCTTGGGGTGTTGAATTCCATGTTATACTGAACTCTCATGAAATCGTGTATTGTTGACAATTATTTGCCCTGATGAAGGTCTTGACAGGCGACCGAAACGTCGGCAAATAAAAATTATGGTGTAACCTGTTCCTTTATTTGGGCGTAATAGAAATAATTAAAAATTAAATAATGTTAGTTATGTACCATAGCACAATGGCATCCCGTCTTATGCGATAAAGATTTATTTCAATTGAATTGTCTACCAATCAATTGAAATAAATAGAAATGCCAAAAAAAAATAAATAAATAAAATTCACATCAATTTAGCCAATCTGTGAATGAAGTTTTCTGGTTTTGACAATCCAACCATTTATAAATTAATCTAAAATGTAAAAATAACGAAGGTATGCTTTGATTGGTGGTCAAATCGATATATATATATATATATATACGATAGCTTTTGGACAACGCAATTCAAGCCATCACACGGGTGGTATTCCGTCTTGTTGGCCGCTTCGTTCTTGGAGGCGGCGGTGCAGTTGGAGGCGGCGGCGGCGGCGGAGGAGGCGGTGGCGGCGACGGTGGCACAAGAACAGTCAGCGTTGTACTACCCACATTCCCACCTGATGACGAGGATACTGATGCCACTGAAGCAGCTGGCAGTGATCCTGTTACTGCCACCGAGCTGCCCGACGTGACCACCACTCTGGTGCGCGACACAACAATAAACAAACAACAATCTCTTCTCTCACATGCCGGCTCGATAAAACAGAGACTTGAGCCTGGGAGCCGGCAACGTTTTATTGAAACCCAATGGCATACCGATTGGGCCGCTATTTTTTTATTTATATTAATATATAAAGTAGTAGCGATGCATGAATGCAGAGAAAGAGAGAGTTTAGTTGTCTTTTAAACTGCATTTACATTCAAAGTAGACTTTATTTCCTTATTAATCAATTTCTCGTTATTATTAGGAGAATTTTTAATCATAGACCACATTTTTGTATTAAATATTTATTAAAAATAATGTACAATGTTTCGACTGCTTATTCTGCAGCCGTTATCAAGCACTGTGCACTTGCTCCGACTCAAGTGAACTAACTGTCATGTCCGTTACGTGCCTTTTTATATATACAGCAACGTCAGCGCCATCTGTCGGCATTTCTGTGAAGTTAGATTCAAATTTTCCCGCTATTTTCACTCATTTCCATGAATTTCTCGTTATTTTACCCTCTTAATTTGTATTTATCTACAGGGCCGCCGAGAGTTCTATATTAAAAGACTTCTTTTAACACGACCGCCCAAAAATTGTCTAAATTCTTATTTCACTTGAACTTGAATACTTCATTAGAATACAAATATAACTCCAATAGGCGAGGTTCTCAAACTGTGACCCAAAAGCTCCCAATCGGCCAAGAAATTTTTTAATTTAAATTTTTAAATATATACGCCAAAATTATCTATATTTTAATAAAATACTAGCCGCTCTTCCCGCTTGCAGCGGCCCCACGCCTTTTCTTAATCAATTAAGAAATGCAGCAATTTTTTTTAGTAAACAAAAATATAAATCTTGTTTATTTAAAAATATCAATCTCTTAAAAAAATCTTTCTTATTTATATAATAGTGTCCGTGCTGTCTGTCTGTCCAATACTCCGATCCCTCTAAAGAAAAAAGGAAAGAAAAATTTAATTATTATAAGCTAACAATGTTTATTATTTTTCATTTGAGAGATTTAATTATTTTAATTAATTGGCTATAATTGGCTCTAAACTTTAATTTTTTTTTTTTTTATTTATTTACCCGAACTTTAATTTTTCATAAGGCAAGCCAAAACTCACCGTATTGAAAAATCGAAAATTTTTAAGAGCCAAATTGGAAAAAAAATTCGCCCCTTTGCGGAACCTAAGTTTCCCGCCCTACGGGAAATTTTGTTTTTGCGGAACCAAATTTATTAAATTTTTTTAATTGAGCCGTAATAAAACTCATAAAGAGTCGCATGTGGCTCGCGAGCCGCCGTTTGGCCGCAGTTGTTCTATAAGACTTTTTAAATTAGTGTAATTTATCACAATATGACAAAAAAAGTTTAAAATTTCAAAATTTTTGAAAAAAACCTATTAGGTCCTAAGTTCTACTTCCAGGTGATGTATTTACTCCAAAAAACTAAAGATCTAAAATTTTTGTGTGTAAAGTAGGCCTATATACCAAATTTCATCGATCTGCCTGCTTGCGTTTTTAAGCAATCGTGTCACACGCACACACACACAGAAAAAATTCCAAAATTTGTTTTTTTGATAAAAACGTTGACAATCAACAAAATCTGGAAGTCGATTTTTTTTACGACTACAATACCTTCTCTTTAGATAATTCGTGTACGAGAAAGTAAAAATTAATTGTAATGTTAATTTTCAAAAAAAAAGTATATGGCCTAGCGTTTATAAGTTAATAATATTTCAACTAGAGCCTACGGCTGTCAGGGTGAAATTTAATTTAAGGTCGTCGTTAAAAAAATAAAACATTAAGATTATTCGACGCGATGCTGGTGTGCCACTTTTGTTCCTCCCTAGATCCGCCACTATTTTTACTGCCGTGACGCAGTTAATAATATCTGATTTGTAAAATTTGTGTAAATTCACAGAATAAAAAGCTCGTCTAGTATTTTTATCTGATTACAAAATAGAGCTGGAGCAATCCGATACTTCCTGATTCGGGACTTCCTCTTTAAATAAATAGGCTAATACAAAACTACTTGTCTATTAATTCTCTGTGTGAGAGAGAGAGAGAGATAGAAAAAACTCTTTTGTTTTCCTATTGTCTTCAATAAACAAAATAGCCTTTAGGAGAAATTATCATTTTTTTTTTTTTGTTGACAAATCTAAACCCAAAAGTTTATAATCGTCAATGAGAGAGAGAATATAAAATTTCTCAAAGCTAACAAGAGTGTTTTTAAAACACAAATCCCAATTCAGGGGGTAAAATTTATTTTCAAAAGATATTTTTGTCATTAATCGTGGTTTATTTTGGAATACTATAATAATGTTCGTCAAAACTAGTGCAACACTTTGTTTCTTCTTAAGAAGACCTATTCTATTCTATCTTAATGATACTGTAATTTATTAAACATTTAATATTGAATATTCTATACATTTCTAAGTAAATTTAACACAAATCCATATCATTTTAATAAATATTTATAATTTATATAAAAACAAAGACAATTTTTTTTTTATTCTGCTTTTGGGCTAACAAATTTTTACAAAATATACATATATCCAGGGGGGTCAAACTCGGTTTGTTTACATTTTTTCCATTTCAAGAGAGTGACGTCATGGAGCTCCTCCCTTTGTAAAAAAATCGTTCCCAAACAATCAATTTATAAAAATGTATACACAGCATATTATTAATAAAGCAGTATAAATACCAGGGTCTAAATTAGTTTAGTCCGAAACTATACAATTTGCAAATAAAACAAAATGAATGTGAACTAGGTTATGTGCAGTCAACAAAGCTGCCAAATAGAAAAATATAATCAAGGAGGAGCTTCATGACGTGGACCAATCAAAAACTGTGGCCTGAAAATTGCTTGTTTATTAGTTTCTGGCCAACCTGTGTATTTAAAGACCTTCCGCCTAATTCATAAAAGAGTATTTGAAAATCTTTTTAACTAATCAATTGTTAAACGATAATATGTATTTAAGCAAACTTTCTATTCATAAACACATTTAAACTGTAGATTAACTAATATGAAATTTAAGAATATTAAGTTTGGCAACATGGCAAAAACCTACGTCATTTTGCAAAATTTGTTGCATTAAGCTGACATCTGGCGGAGATTGAGAAATATATTTATATGTCAAACTAATTTGTTTTGACCGTTTTTAATTAGATCCTTATAGAATTAATATAAATAATTGGACAAATCAACATTATTGTCATTTAAATGAATGTGGAAAAATAAGAAAAATATAATATTATGAAAAATAAGAAAAAGAAGCCAAAATTTGACTGACAATTTGTGAGTAAGAAAAGATAAATATTTTTGCCATAGCCACTGCTTTTGGTTTATTTTAATCAAAAAAAAATTTATTTCAGCAATTACTTATGTCTTTAAATTAAAACAAAATAAAAAACAGATTTGAACACGAGTAAAGAAAAACAGACAAAATGAAAATAAATATAAATGTCAGAGGTTAGTTTTTTCAAAATATTACTTTTTCAATAAATCATTTAATTCCATTTGGACTAGATACTAATAAGCACACCCCTTTTTTCAGTTTCAATGCATTCTCCAAAGGAACTGAAAGGAATTTAAATCAATTAAAAGCCATAAAAATAAGCTAAATAAAAATACATTTGTATAATAATTACTTAAGTTTGATTTAATGAAAATTAAATATGTTTAAATATCAAATATCAATCAATCAATTAAATATGTTTGAATTTCTATCAAATATTGAAACTCAAATGTATTGTAACTAAGAATAGTAACAGATTTTAAGATCTTAAAGGATTTTTTCTTTTTTTAAATAATCTTCTCCCAGGCATAATCCTTTTATCTATTTGATAGGCCATATTCAGGGCCGCAGACAGGGGGGGCAGGGGGGCTATATCCCCGGGGCCCGGGCCCTTTGCGCTCCAACCTTAAAATTCTAATAAAAAATAATTTTGATAGTTAAAATTTCAATTAAAAAAAAATCATTTTCTTGAATTTTTTTTCCTAAAGAGGCCCGGGCCCTTTGAGCTCAAAAACTTGCCTTTTTTCCTGAGGATGCCCGGGCCCTTTAAGCTCAAATCTCAAAATGTCAATAAAGAAAATCATTTTTTGTACATTTTTTCCTGTGGGGGCCCGGGCACCGGGCCCTTTAAGCTCTAAGCAAGTAATATTTTTCACGTCTCAGGATAGCTAAAAACACAGATTTCAGTGTCTAATTTTCAAAAAATTTTCCATACCCCACTCCGGAAGTCGTCTGTCCTCAATAAATTATGGTAACCCTATTAAATGAAATAACTTTTTTATTTAAATAAATATTGTAAGCTAAGCTTATGTATAACTGTTTTAAAAATTGTGTAAAAAATTTTTGGCATGAAGGCCACAATAGCCTTTTACATACCTAAAAAATCTTAATGGGTGAGGGGGGGGGCCGTATTATTAAGTAGCCCCGGGGCCCGTCAAGTCTGTCTGCGGCCCTGGCCATATTCATAATATTGCATATTGTATTTATCGTTTCAATACTTTGAATTATTCTGAAAATATTAATTCATCAAGATTAATAATTTGTTCATGAAAAAACATATAATACATTTGAATTTTTACTTACGTTTATTTTTATTAATTAATTTATTTATTTATGATATTATAGGCTATTTCAAATGTCAAGTTGTTGTGATCGAAAATTTTGAGGTTACAAAATGTTTATTAGTGAGCTTAAACAAGGGGTCTCGCCTGTCTAGTTAAAATAGGAATTTAAACAAGTGTTTAGGCCTAAAATATGTTTATGAATTAAGATTTTGCTAAAATGCTTTTCAAATTCTCTTTAAACATTGTTTAAGGTTTTATGAATTAGGCGGCTTGTATATATCAAAATAATATAAACAAAACAATATTAATACAAAAATAAAAATAAACCTTAAAACTACTATGATAAGAAAGAACAATTCAAAGAAACATAAAATAATATGATAAGAAAAAAAAAGCAATTCACAAAAACATTATAAAAAAAGTAATAATATGATAAAAAAAATTGTTGATTTTCAATTTGTGGGACAAATAAAAAAATCAACAATATCAATTAAAAATTTAGTTTTAATAAGAATTTCCAAGTCGCGGGTTCTGACCCAGGCAGTCCGATGATTTTATTTAAGCCAGATGGCTTAAATAGAAATGCCTGGACCCCCAATATATATATTAATTACAACGGTTATCGTCAAAAGTCTTAAATGGCCTGAGTTGCCGAAAAGACTGTGTGAATGAGTGTGAGAAAAAAGTGTGAATGTTTTTTAAAAAAGAAAAAAGAATTTCCAATAAAATAGACAGAAAAAAAAACTAAAATAGAAAGATTGTTATTATTTATTAAAATGATATGAATTTGTGTTAAATTTACTTAGAAATTTATAGAATTATTCCATATTAAATGTGTAATAAATTACAGTATCAATAAGAGATAGATTAGAACAGGTCTTTTTAAGAAGAAGTTCTTCCACTATTTTTGACGCATAGTCAAGTTGCCGAAATCTTGTATTTTTTTTTTTTTTTTTGTATTATTAGGGCCTAACTACTAAATAAAAAAAATAAAACCACGTTTAATACCAAAAAAGCTTCTGAGCTGTAGCAGAGTTCTTGTCTCTTATGCTTGGAGTCAGGGATCCCTCTCAAGCGACAGAAATTTATAATATTTAAATCAAATTGCCTACCAATTGCGGCGAAGGCCTGTCTAAATGAACCCGATGCCAAAAAAGTCGTAAATTAAATTTCTTTTATTTCAAATTTTCATCATTACCCTCCCCAAAGTCTAAAATCCAATCTTACCCAATTTATCTAATAAAGATCATTTGGATAGGAGCGTGATTTAAACTTTTTCATGGGGGGGAGGTAAATTTTTTTCTTAGGGAGGGGGGCATAGGTACTCAAATTTGGCCAAAGGATATTTAATAATTTTGTAGAGTTTTTATACTCGTAGATATATTTTGAAATATTTTATTTAAAAGAATAATAT
This sequence comes from Euborellia annulipes, assembly GCA_023213315.1. NCBI lineage: Eukaryota > Metazoa > Arthropoda > Insecta > Dermaptera > Anisolabididae > Euborellia > Euborellia annulipes. The sequence goes on from JAKCPI010030663.1 coordinate 19,716, forward strand.
AAAATTTTATAAAAATCAGAGCCCTTGGGGGTGCAAATGCCCCCCTGCCCCCCCCCCCAAATAACGCCACTGCATTTGGATAGTAAGAATAATTTCAGAGTTGATTTGCGAAAACCTCAGGCTTGGAGGCTTCGGGTCTGGAGGTAAACACACAAAGATGCAATAAAATTTCCCCCTCCCCTTCCCCCCTCCGCCTTTATACAGCATCTGTTTTATTTTCTTTTTTTTTTAAACAAATGGGTCAAGAATCGACCTCATCAAGATGTTTATATTAGTAATATTTACGATAAACGTTTGCCAAGTAGAATCAAAGTCCTTTTTTTATTAGATCCGGATGTAAATGCAGTAATAATAATAAAAAAAAAAAAAATTGAATTGGTTGAATGGTCAAAACCAGAAATGAAATCTCTCTCAACAGGACAGTCAGACAGACATCGTCATCAACAATCCTTGAATTTTGACTACAACTCGAAATGGAATTCGATGCGGTCAAAAAATGCTTCTAATATTTACACACTAACAGCATGGCCTTTTTTTACTTTTATTTTTAATCTCTCTCTCAAAAGAATTTGAATATGTCGCTTGACGCCGTATTAATTAAGGCAGGATGTTTATTTCAGGAACATGGAAATTTCCACTAATTACATACAAGTGATAAAGGGAATCAGGACATAAACACCTTTTTTTTGCTCTTTCAACAAACCCACGATCCATAGGTGTAGCCACGGGGGGGTTGTGGGGGGGGTTCCCCCCCCCCGTCCCCCCCCACCCTGACTAGATATTTAAGGTCTATAATGCAAAATACTTTTTCTCTCTATATATTTCATATAGGGTAGAGAAAGTAAAATATAATAATTTTCTTTAGCTTAAAAAAAAAAAAAATTAAATAAAACGCAAAAAATTCGAGAAAATTCAGAATTTTCCCATTGAAAAGAATTGATTTTTGTTATGCTTTATAAAAATTAAAGCCGCTTAAAATTGATTAAATCTCGCAAATGAAAAATAATAAAAATTATTATATAAATAAATTTTTATTTTTTAACTCTTAAAGAGGTCTGAGTTAGGAGTCTGGTCAAGAGAAACACATAGAGGGACACCCCAGTATTTTAGGCCCATATACATAAAATTAAGAGATTTGCATTATTTAATGCCTGATACGAGTTGATTGAAAAATTGCGGCACTTAATTAAGGGCGGGCCCGAGCCACCTCGAGGGGGGGTCAGGGGGGGGGGGGCTAGTCATAAATTTCATTAGACGCCCTATACTGCCCTATTAGTCGGGGTGGGGTGGGGGGGGGGGAGAAATAATCCTAAACCCCCCATCAAAAATTTCTGGCTACGCCTATGCCACGATCACAAATTTCAATTTAATACCGGGCTCAGAAGTAAATCAGATTTTTTTTTTTAAAGAAAATATTATTTTCAAACCAGCAGCGTAACTAGCCTTTAGGGAGAGGGGGGTCGAGCTCAATTAGGGCGCTATTTTATAATTTTAAAAGAAAACTATGGAAAGAATCTGACACGATTATTTTAGTGTGAACCAGTATTTTGTATTAAAATCGCATGCACTAGGTAGATGCATTCTTGGTTTAATAAAAAGATGACATTTATAATCTTTATATAGATAATTCTTTATTTCAGAGCGTATAGAGGCTTACAAATTTGGGCAAAAATCACTTGTTTCGGCGAAATAATGCCTTCATCAGAGCCACATTAACTGGAATACAATTACAAATTTTTACAATGATGTATTTTACAAATAGAACAGAATAAATTAAGTATATATTTTACCTCTTCACAAAGTAAAGTGTAAAATTTAAACAGAGCCTTTACATACTGAAGAGGTAAAATATAGTTACTCTACTGTTTCAAACATCTTCACTGATATCTGTTTCATCTAAATTAATTTATTTATTCCCTGTCACGTAGCACAGTGGTAGAGGCAGTGCTGCCTCTTGTTCTAGGGGCGGAGGGGGGGGGGGATCAGGGCTTTACATTTATTTCAATTGAATTACCTATCAAATAAATAGGGATTTAATTTAATAGACATTTATAGAAATAGGATTTTTATCAAATACAAATTTATATGGTAGAAAATTTTAGGATACACAATTTTACACCTCGGGGTTCAGAGTTATACGGAATTTTAAAAATATTTTTGTGTATGGAGGAGGGGGGATATTTAAAAATGAGTTCGCTCCCCCTCCCCCCGAAAAATTCAATATACATCTCTGATACAAAATGTATTTGGGCCCCCTCGCCGGGGGGGGGGGGCGAACTCATAAGAGAAAGAGGGGTTCTAAAGCCGCCAATTGTCTCGGTACGCCCCTGGTGTCACGTCCCAGGGGAATGCCTAAAATAAATATAAAATTTCAACTTCCTAGCTCTAGGTCTTGAGATATTTTATTCACTGACACACAGACACACAGAAAACCACTTTTTTGGATTCAGGGGACCTCAAAACGTGAAGATCCATCAAAATCTCGACATCGAATTTTTGACATGAATCCAATACTTTCTCTCTCTATATATTAACATATATAGAGGTAAGAGAAAGTAATAATTTAATTAAGAGAAAACTCAAATTCTTTTGAGAGACAAAAAAATAAAACACATGGTTAAGGGAAAAATAAAAATTAATAACTTCTTCCCAATTTTTGTTCCTCAAATATCTCAAGATTAAACAAAACAAAAAAAAAACTTGAATTCGATTATCCGGTCGTTGGATTTTCAATAATAAGAAGAATATTTAAATAAAAAAACTCCGGATAATCGAATTTCTACTGTTTGAATAAATATATTTGTTGATTGCATGATTAGTATAATGAATATTTTACTCTTTTAGAGATAGTGTCATTCATATATTGTCAATTTAATGTTGTACCTTATATAATACGTAATATTAATAGCCTTAGACTGTATTATAAATAAGAAGATTAAAATTTATTTGAAGGTTGTGTTATAAACAAACATAGGCTAACATTTCTATTATTTCTCTAAATAAATAAATTTAATCGTTTGACTAACGCATGTTAGGCTACATGAAACAATAAAATAAACGCCGATAACAATAATAATATGTAATTTGTATTTGTTTTGAGTTGATATTTCAAATTCCAGTAGAATTATTTGAAAAAAAAACCTTCATAAGAAGTACAATTTGAATTGTTTGGAGAAATTTGTTTGGAATCAATAGGAGCAGACCCTAACATTTCGGTCATCTTCAGAACATACTAGAAAGAAAAATTACACTATGTAATAAATTTTCAAAACATTTCTGTTATTTGATTTCTCGAAATGCAAAGAGTAAAAGAAGATTGTAAATAAAATTCTAATAATCATCTTCAAGAGGAAGTTTACTCGCAGTTCCCTATGAGGTATAAGGTGAAATTTAATTAAAACAAAATGTTTGATTGTTGAGATATAAAAAAACAATCGCAATTATATCTCAACAATCAAACATTTTGCTTTAATTAAATTTCACCTTATACCTCATACATAGGGAACTGCGAGTAAACTTCCTCTTAAAGATGATTCTTATAAAAACTCGTACAATCCAAATAAGAATCAACGTTTCGATCTCATTTTCAAAATAAAAAAAATTATCAATTAGCAATAAAAATAAAAATAGGTATATAAATAATTTTTAATTTTATTTTGAAGATGGGACCGAAACAGACGAAATTGTATTATTTGCTTGATGCCGACGTTAAAATGAACTGAAATTCAGCATCACTCGTAAAAAAAAAGTAAAAATAATCAATGTAGAAAATGGCTGTTTAGAATTGAATGAAGCAGAATTGGATGAAGAAGAAGGCAGCCAGGCAGGGAGCCTCTATTAAATCAAATTTTTTTTTTTTTTTTTTTTTGAAAAACGTTTCGGCCAATTTTATTATGCCATTTTTAATTGCTAAAAAAACTCCTCTGCAACTGAAGAAGCCATAATAAAATTGGCCGAAACTTTCTAAAAAAAAAACTCCTATGCAACTGAAGATGGCATAACAAAAATGGCCGAAACGTTTTTCAAAAAAAAGAGTTTTATTTAATAGAGGCTCCCTGCCTGGCTGCCTTCCTCTTCATCCCTGCTATTCAAAGTAAAAAAAAAAAACAAGTCTTCTTATTTATTAGATATAATTTTCTACGTTTCGGTGCTTAATTTCCTCCCATCATCAGAGCATGTGTTGTCAAATTAAATGATGCCTGCTTCTATTTCGATGGATAAGGAGGCATCGTTTTATTTGACATCTCTTGCCCTGATAATGGGGACGAAGTAATTCAGACAAATAATTACAACGAGGGGAGGGGCTTCCTTTAATTATCATTTTTAGGCCTTCAAAATGGACAATCGTGACACTTTGTTTGTGTTGAATTTAACCAAATATTTTTTCTTTTTCTAATAGAACAATTCTCCTGTTCACAGAATCCTGATGTAAATCTTCTGAGGGAAGCAGAATCCCGAATATCTGAAGTGAGAGTGCCGTTTGAAGGATTCCCCGAGAATTTCGGCGTCGGGGTCAATCCAGTTGCAGTTGAGGCGAACCAAGATCAGGTAACCACAAAAAACAAAAAAAAAAAAAAAAACATTCTATCTACTTAATAAAAACCGGATTAATCACAATAATTATTACTTTCACTTACCTGTAATATATTTATTAATTGCGATCAGGGAGAAAAAAATACTTATACTATAGGATTTTGTTTTAAGAATCATTTTAAAAAATTCATATAAAATTCCGTTTTTATTATTAATTAGTAATTCGCAAAAAAAATCTGGTGCGAAAATAGCATATCACACAACAATAAAAGTTGTGTACTGTGTGGTTTTTCACACCATTTTTTTTAATTCTTTTAAAAGTACGATCTTTATTTTTTAAATGGCGTAAATATTATCATATTTTTTTTTATTATAAATTAGACTATATTTAGAATGAAAAAAGGTGATAGCACTATTTATCTCTTGAGTGCTGATATAACCTGTCGGTGAAAAATATATTAATATTAAACCTATGACAACATTGTGAAGCCTAGCCAGGGGGGCTCACCTCTGAGATGCCGAAAAAGACCTTAAATAAAAAAAAATAAAAAAATTCTATCAAGTAAATTTAATTTACATAAATTATTAGGCTGACTTTCAATTACCGTAAAGCCTTAGTTGCTGGTGCGCCTTTTATTGCAAAGAATAATAATAATAATCAATTACCTTTAGGGAGAAAGTAGTCTTTCCTTCCCTACCTTGGTCCACAGACATTTATGAAATATTGGCCTATTTTCACAGATATATATACTGTATATTTGAAACGGGAAATAACGTAGTAGTAATAATTTGAAACTCTAAAATATTTTGAGGAATTAATTATAATCAAATCTTTAAATCTTTTTTTTCTCTTTTTTTGGAAGCTTTATGATTTATAGTGGAGATATGGAGATATCAGCCTAATTGGGATTGTCCAGGTTAATAAAACTCCCAGGATAAAACGTTTCAGCCTAAATTTATTTGGCCATCTTCAGTTACGAAACGTCTTATCCTGGGAGTTTTATTAACCTAGACAATCCCAATTTGGCTGATATTTCCAAATCTCCACTATAATCACAACACAGCCACAACCTCAAAAGCAATTTATGATAT
>JAKCPI010030664.1:0-10303 GCA_023213315.1 Euborellia annulipes
AAAGTTTTCTATCTCGATTCAGGGTCTATAAAGAAATTTATTGTATTTTTTCTGACAACTACACAAAAAAACAAAAATTTAAAAAATATGGTGGTGACTGGTCGCACAGCAGTTTTTTTTTTTACTTTCTTTTTACCTCATATGTTAATATATATATAGAGAGAAAAAGTAATGGATTCATGTCAAAAATTCGATGTCGAGATTTTTGATGGATCTACCGTTTTGGAGGTCCCCTGAATCCAAAAGTGGTTTTCGCGACATGGTCTGTCTGTCTGAGAACAAGATATCTCAAGAACGAAAGACCTAGGAGGTTGAAATTCTTATATTTAAGTTAGGCGGTGTTAGGAGGTGTGAAAATAAGCTTTTGAACAAAATCTACCAAAGAGTACTAGTACTTTACTGATGCACTTTTTCAGTTTTTTTTCGATTTTTTTCTAAATTCGCTCTAAAGATTTTTTTTTAAAAATTCATAAATCAACTATTTTTTAGATTCTCTTTAAAATGTATATTCTCATTTTGTCATTCAAATCTTCTGAAGACCACTTTACTCTTGTACTCCATAGAAAAGATAGGAGAAGTTGCCATGGTAACAGAATATAAATATTTTCACATATAAATTTTACATTTTGAAATTCGAATGTACCGTACTGTCGGAAACTAAATACATGTCGACACAAAATATCTGGCGTGACAAGCACAGAACACAACTTTCGATTACCGAAGGTAAGAGAAAGTTGTGTTCTGTGCGCCAGTCCCACCAGATTTTTATAAAGAAAGTTATTCTAAATTAAGTGGCTGATTTACACATTTGAGTCAATATTTCGAAACTAATGTTTTGTGGCTTATGACTATCTTCCACTAAGCCCTTCAATTTATTGTTAGAGAACAAAAATCAAACCCCATAATGTCTGTTAAAATTAAGAAGAATGTTTATTAAAAGGGAGGCTTGTACTTTGTTAAAATTTTAAATTTATTTTCATGAACATCTCACAAAGACAAATAGATATTGATGAGCCGAGTGTCTGTCTGTTTTTATTTAGAATTTAGGCCGTTGCTTAATTGAAGAATCAAAAGAAAATAAACAATATATATAATAATATTAAAAAAAAATTAAATAGATTCTGATTTTATTAGATTGAGAAATGGCTCGGGGGTGGGGGGGGGGGGGGGGGGGGGGGGGGGGAGTTGTGTGTCAAGAAAGAGAGAAGTGAAGAAATAAATGATCTCATCATCATCAGTTGGTTGGTGAGTTGATTGGCGTTATGGAATCTAGACCATCTCATGGTTGGCTAATAATAATGTTTCGGTCAAGGTTGGCAGGGTAAGGGTTAAAATTAACCTTGTCAATAAAAAAAAACTGAGAGTGGAATTTTTATTTTTAAGCCTAATGATGTTAAGCAGGTGGCAGGCATCAGTGTGAACTCTTAACACTTGCTATCGGTAGATAAAATTTCAAGTAAATAGTCTAGAGGGTAAATTTAAAAAAGAAAGCTTGGTGATGTAATTTCTCTATCTCATCATTTGTTTCATTTGGACAGACAGTTGAAGGAGTGCAAGAGTGGCTCCTTTTTGCCAGGGACTTTGGGGTATTTCACTTACGAGATAGGAATATAACCAATTCGTGACTCTCTTCGAGCCAATCAATTGTAAGAGGGTAGAGAGCCTCTGCATGGAGTATTAAATGGTCATATCGAGGATGTTCAAATGTTGGATAGGAGGGTATTTTATATTTACTAGCCGCGTCACCCGCCTTCGGCGGGCCGTGCCGAGCCGAGGGGCTTCGCCCCCTGGACCCCTCTCCAGCTGGCTCGGACCCGCCTGCGGCGGACCCTCGCCTTTGCTTCTTACTTATGAAAAGAATTTTTTTTTTTATAAAAAACATTCACACTTTTTTCTCTCTCCTCACACTCACATTCACACAGTCTTTTCGGCAAGTTAGGCCATTTAAGACTTTCAAACGATATCCGTTATTGAATATTATACATATTGGGGTCCAGGCATTCTTATTTAAGCCATTTGGTATCCAAATGCCTTGAATAAAATCATCGATGGGATCATCCTATGGGATAAATTGTAACTTTAAGAATTAATAACTCAAAAGTTATAGGAATTTCGGGATGAAAATAATTTTTCTGTAATCCCGAGAAGGTCCTCTTTATGAATATAAAATTTCATTTCAAAATTCCAACGGGAAGTTGCCTAAATAGACCGTGACAGACAGACAGACGGACTTTAGCGAATTATATATATATATAGATATTTTACAGTATTTAAAATTTATTAATGTAATTTTGATAAAAAGTTTCTATGCAACTAGTATTAAATATAACCATAAAAGAACTTTAATAATAATTCCGTTTTAATTTTTGAATTATAAACCTAAAATTATTTTATTAATATAAATAGTGCATAGATTAATTTGCAATTATGTGTCAAGAGACTTTGAAGCATTTTTGCAAATATAATTGGACTTACAATTGTTGCAAAAATAATTTTCTTAAATTTTATTGTTTATTCTCTAAATTAGTCGTATTTTTAGAGATAATTTATGAATATCTGCCATAATTACAGTATTTACTTGCACAATTGACAAAAAAAATGATATATAATCTAATCAAAACAATTTAAATCAGAAAAACTTTAATGTTGATTTTCTCAAAACTCGGTACTTGGCACTTGACACACAATTGCGTAACAGGATCCAATTAATTTTGCAAATCATCCACAAAGGGTAATTGGCGTTAAAATTTTATCAATAATGAATGAATGACAGGTAAACATTTTTTTTATTAAGCATTAGGCAATTTGAAATGAATATGGACGATTGAATTGGTTGGTCTGTTGAATAAACGCCCCGCCCCCCCCCTTTCAATTAATCAATCAGTCTAATGATTATCGATAGAGTGTCAAGTGAACTTAATGGTCCATATTTAACCGTGTGTTTGTTGACCGAGTCAGCGGATGACGCAATCCTTGGGGTCTGCAAGGTTGATGACCGTGTCTCCAAGGGGTTCATAATTATAAATGAAATGGGACTTTTGACGTTATGATCTCACTTGTGATCGATATTAACAGGAGGTTAGTTTATTTGCCGAGGTGCCTGCCCTTTTCGAGAGTCATTTACCTCAGGTAATTTCCAATATCTCTGGAAATACGTCCATTTGATTGCATATTTTAATTCATGTTGCCCGTTAATTTATTCAAAGACGAATGTATGTGAGTCTCTCCTAGTAGTAGGCCCATCTATTTCTGTCTCCGTCTCGTTGAGGGGCAAGGCACATATAAATTGACTCTTAACTTTGCCTGGGAATTCATTCTCAGAGAGTTTTCAAACAAATTCATTTGCAAAAAAAAAAAAAAAAAGAAATTCCTCACGCCTTTTCTTCAGCTCCGAATATAATTTAGTATTAATAATTATCCAGAAATTGATTGTAAAAATGACACTTCGGTGCCATTATTAAGAAAACAATGCGATATTGTTGTCAATTAGAAAAAGTTGCAATAATGTATGACGCAAAAATTAGGATAAAAAAATTTGAGGGTTATTAGAAGAAATAAAGGAGAAAAAATTAAATTAAGGAAATGACAAAATTAAAAATGGGAAAGAGGTTAAAATCTTATTATATACTCTCTTAAAACGAATTAGTAGAATTTTTACTTATTCAAGCAGTAGGTAAGAAAATTACAGCAAATTTAGTCATTTTTGAGTAGAATCTACTAATATATTTAGTAAATTTATTGGTTACTTTTAGATTAGTTATTTTTTACTAATTCAAAAAGTAGTTCATTCAGATTCCCGCTGTCTGAGAAGCCAACATGGCGGACCAGCTGTTTGATCGGTTCCTTAATAAAGACATTTTTGGCAATATAAGGCTTTATTTAAGTAATAATAATACAAATAAATAATAATATTGAGAAAACTTGTATTTTTTGTTAAAAATTGCAGGAAATATATGTTAAGTCAAAACAGATAGATTCCAAATTTTTTAAATTAATAAAATATTATTTTTTAAATGGTCAATTAAGAAATATTTTTTACTTAAAATTTAGTAAATATATTTCTTGATATATCGATAATTAGTTTTATTAAGTTTATTTAGAAATAAATTGCTGGGAAGGAATATAGTAACATTCAAGTAAAAAGCATTGTTAACATCAGCGACATACTTATATAGCAAATAACAGAGAAGTAATAGTAAGTCAAGTTTAAGTGGGTTCGGCTAGAACTCGAGTCAGTAAACACAACTTAGGTCCCGGTGTCATCACACCTTATTTCATATACGGATCTTAAACGTTTCTTTTTTTTTTTTTTTTGGTCATTATTTTTTTAAAATTCACTTTTTCAATTAGTGAATTTTTCATATTAATAATTTTTACTAATTGAAAAAGTGGATATCCACTATTTGCGGGTGGTCTACTTTGCACATCTTAAAAAAGTGACTATACACTATAAATTAGTAGTTTTTTACTAATTCGTTTTTAGAGAGTAGAGATTTAAAATATCTGGTGTGACTGGTCGCAGAGCACACAAATTTCTTTTACCTTGGGTAAGAGAAAGCTGACATTTTAAAGAACATTTAAAAACTATTTGATTTATAAATTTTAATTATAATCGTTAGAGCGAATTTTGAGAAAATCGAGAAAAAAAAAACTGAAAAAGTACATCAGTAAAGTACTAGTGGCATAGCGAGGGGGGAGCAAGGGGGTCATCATGTCCCGGGCGCTACTCACAAAGGGGCGCCAAATGGTCCGCAAAACAAAAAATATGTGGATAATTTTACTTTTTTATTATAATTGATTTCTGGAAAATATATTTTAAATTTAGTGCCAGGATAATATAATAATTTTGTATATTTTACATATAATATATGGTTTTTGAATAGGGGGGGGGCGCTAAAAAGGTATTTAATGCGCCCCGGGCGCAAGGGCGGATCCAGAGGTGTTTCTCGGGGGGGTAATCTGGTGTGACTCGTCGCACAGCACACTATTTTTTCTTAATTTCAATAATTTAAAGGCGCATTCTGTACTTGTTTGCCAGAATATAAATACAAATCAAATTTTTAAGTATTAATTTTTAAAATTTTACGTTAAAAATAAATTTTTTTGCGAAAAAAAGGTATTTTTTCAAATCTCGGGGGGGGGGGGATAATTACCCCCTTTACCCCCTTGTATCCGCCCTTGCCCGGGCGCGAGTTAAGCTCGCTACGTCACTGTAAAGTACTAGTACTCTTTGACCGATTTTGTTCAAAAGCTTCGTGTTACGTTCCAGGACTTAAATCTCAAATTTCAACCTCCTAGCTCTTTTTGTTCTTGAGATATTTTGTTCACAGACAGACCATTAAAATCTTGACATCCAATTTTTGACATGAATCTAATACTTTCTCTCTATATAGAGATGCACAGCTAGTATAAGAATAAATTGAAAAATGACTTAAAAAAAAAGGGGTTTGTCTCGTAGAATTTACCTTGAGCCAGTTTCCAGCCTCCGCCGATTATCACAATTAGAATAGCGACAAGTTTTGCAGCCGTGAACACGTTTTGTACCCCCGTGGCCAGGGTCACACTGTAGCAGTTGATGTACAGAATCACAGCTGGAAAATAAGAAACAAGTCTATTAGATCTTTTGAATTTATTCTGGCAAGATCACATTTCAGTCATAGGGATGACGAATCGAGGAAATCAAATATCCATCATCCAAGTTTTTAAATAGATTTATATTTAAGGAAAATTGATATTTGTTTAAACTTCAAGTTTTCCTTTGATTACTCATTTTATTTATAAAATGATGCCAGAAAAAAAGACAAACTTTTTTTTTTTCGACCAATTAATTTATTATTCTAAATTCTAACAAATGAATGGAAAATATTTTCTCTCTTGTGTCAGTCTAAATATATTTCGGTCCGCGAACTAAATAAAATATATACAACATTTAGTACAGTGTAATTAATTAGGAGTTCAAGTTCACTTGAGGAAAGAAAAATGATTCTTAAAAAATTGTTAATAATTCCGCATGTCACAGGTATTTTTGCTAAAACATATAAGTTAATAATTAAAGGAGCGTGTCAAACATATTTAGTCAAAAATACAATAATAGAATCTAAACAACAATGCCCAACAGGGAAAATAAAAAAAAACAACAATGATCGGGACGTCATATGCAATCTAATGAGCGCAGATATCACACCGCTTTTTAGATAATTAAATCAATAATTAAATTTGTTCCAATTGGCTGTGAGCAAAATAAAAAAAGAAATTCGTTTGTTAGCTTTTTACGAGTGTTTCAAAATCCCGTGGTATTTATTCTTCTTGTGAGTAAAACAATAAAGGAAAAAAAAATATTTTCAGGGGAGAATTTCTCTTGTTCACGGAAAAGATAAGAGAAATGGTTGCCATGGTAACAATATAAATATTTATAAATTTTACATCTTGAATTCTAATATATCGGCGGAAACTAGTAAATATACCTTCTATATAGATAAGAGAAAGTAAAAATATTAATTTTGTCTGAAAATCACAGACCAAAAAATTTGGTATGACTGTTCGCACAGCACCAATCTTTCTCTTATCTTCGGTAATTGAAAGTTGTGTTCTGTGCTTGTCACACCAGATTTTTTGGTCTGTGATTTTCCGACAAAATTAATATTTTTACTTTCTTTTACCTATCTTTTTATTCTCAACTTACCGTATACTTATTAAGAGAATTTTTAATTATAGACCACATTTTTGTATTAAATATTTATTAAAAATATATATAAATACTATACAACGTTTCGACTGCTTATTCTGCAGCCGTTATCAAGTACTGTGCACTTGCTCTGACTCAAGTGAACTAACTGTCATGTCCGTTACTTGCCTTTTTATATATAGCGACGTCAGCGCCATCTGTTGGCATTTCTGTGAAGTTGGATTCAAATTTTCCCGCTATTTTCACACATTTCTATGAAGTTAGTCACAAAATATAGCGGGAAAATTTGAATCTAACTTCACAGAAATGCCAACAGATGGCGCTGACGTCGCTATATATATAAAAAGGCAAGTAACGGACATGACAGTTAGTTCACTTGAGTCGGAGCAAGTGCACAGTACTTGATAACGGCTGCAGAATACGCAGTCGAAACGTTGTATAGTATTTATATATTTTTAATAAATATTTAATACAAAAATGTGGTCTATGATTAAATATTCCCCTAATAATAATATTTCAAACCACAAAAGCTTTAATAAACATTACCGTATATACTATTAATAATTCTTTTAAATATTATTTTTATCAAAATTTGAAACCAGTAGGCGATTGGCCAAAAAGTATCTCCTAATTGGACGGTTTGAACAATACAACCCCCTCCCTACCCTCGCCCCAAACAATGTTATTAATCTTTCAAAGTCAAGAGGCTTCTTTTCACGATTAGTTTAAAAAAAATTGGCTTGTTTACAAAATATCGATACGATATAGCCAACAAAATTAATTTATAAAAAAAAAAATGTCTTTCATTCAAAAAAAAAAAAAAAAGAATCTCTTTAACAGGTGTCTTGTTTTGACTCATTGATGATGATGATGTTTTCGAAGCATGAATGAATATCGTAAGGGGCCGTACATTTCTGTTTGTTTATATATTAAATAACATGCGTCATCATCTCTCTCTCTCAGGTTGTTTACCGGAAGTGCTTTGCGATAATGATCATTTCTCTTATAGCTAATCTGTCAACACATATGAGAAGAAAATAAAAAAAAAGTGCTTTGTTTTTTGACCCAATTGGCATTTCTATAGGAAACTCATGACTGGTCAAGTAATTTCAAGACCGCAAGAAAATATTATCTGGACCAATAAAATTGAGACTCGTGGAGGGGAGGGGGGGGGGGGAGGTCACGTCATAATCACAGATAATCTTGCCTTCGGTAATCGAAAGTTGTGTTCTGTGATTGTCACACCAGATTTTTCGTGTTGACATTTGTTTAGTTTCCGCCGATATATTAGAATTCAAGATGTAAAATTTATAAACCGGGGGTCATTTGGTATCCAATTTTGGCTTAAATAATATCATCAGACTGCCTGGGGTCGGAACCCGCGACTTTTGGTATACGAGGTTAGCACGCTAGCCCCTACGCCAAGACCCGAGGGCTTTCTTCTTAATTATGAAAATCAAATTATTATTATTCCATTCCATTCCAGTGCTTGCTTGAGAATTTGTTTAAGTTCATGGAATACACAAATGAAAAGAATACATAAATATTCCACTATACATTTCCTATGGATCGTTTTGATAACTTGCCTACCCCAACATCAAAATAGCCTCCCTATGGGGAAATACATGGTGTTTGTCCTTCAGCATTAAAATAGCTGAAGGACAAACACCATGTATTTCCCCATAGGGAGGCTATTTTAATGTTGGGGTAGGTAAGTTATCAAAACGACCCATGGGAGAAATCGTTACTATAAGAATTAATAGCTCAAAAAGTTATGGAAATTTCGGGATGAAAATAATTTTCCTGTAATCCAGAGAAGGTCCTTTTTATGCCTATAACATTTCATTTCAAAATTCCAACGGGAAGTTGCCTAAATAGAGCGTGACAGACGGACATTAGCGAATCTATATATATAAAAATGAAATGGGAAAAATGTATGTATGTATGTAAATATGTATGTATATGTTCTATAGAAATCCACAATTTCCAATGAATCCATTTGAAATTAAGTATACATATAGTATATGGCTCTGGGAGTAACGTAGTAATAATTCGAATCTCTTAAATGTTTTGGAAAATTAATTATAATCAAATTTCTTCAATATGGGAACACAAAATCAACAATTTGGCTAGGAAATTAGAGAGCGTCCTTTATGCTGTGTGAACCAGCTTCCTACCTGACTATGGGCTGGGGGTGGGGGCTACGCAGCAGTTGAAAAACGAAGAGAGGTGACTGACCCTTTAAACAGTCATAAACAGACCCTTTTGTGCTGTTCCCAATCGGTACCCTCGCCTCGCTTGAATATAAGATCCTTCCTTAACATCTTAACACTTGCATTGCAACAAGAAATATCCCAAATTGGGAATAAACTTGCTCGCCGAAGGCGAGCAAGGGGTCCAGGGGCGCAGCCCCCTGGCTAGGCGGAAAGCCCGCCAAAGGCGGGCTTTGCGACTAGTTATATATATATATAGAAGATAGCTGGGAAAATATTTATATTTTATTGTCATGGCAACCATTTCTCCTATCTTTCCTATGAAGTACAGTGAGGGACAATATTAAGTCTCACCCCAGCGTTTTCGACTTGTGATTATTTAATTGTTTTTATAAAAGAAATTATTGGAAATTTTCTGACGTTAAAAGTTTCCATTAAAAAATATATAATATTTTTTTAAAAACAATGAAATAATTACAAGTAGGAAACGCATGAGTGGGACTTAATATTGTCCCTCGCTGTACCTAGTCAGGTGGTTAACTTAAATATAAAATTTCAATCTCGTAGCTCTTTTCGTTCCCCGATATTTTTTGTTCGAATACAGGTGTAATCCACTATTATGAGTCTTAAACCGTGTATTTCCACCAAAAATATATAATTTGTATAATCCTTTTTATTCTCTAAATTTACACACTTATATAATTAAGAGAAAGTAAAAATATAAAATTCCCCAGCAACAAATTGGCGATGTTTCAACGCAATAATCTGCAAAATTTATGAGATTCTTTTTGAACCGCGTAAAAAATTCCTTGATGGCCTTTCAAGCTTGTTTTAAATCAAATAATAAACCATTTCATGTCCCTTATCAATAGATAACCAAATAAGCAAATCTTTATTACGGTTGCCTAACTGACAGGCGGCGCGCATTAAAATTATCTTCTTTTTTTTTTAATTTGTCCTTTGACTGGCATATTTAATTTAATTTATGATTTGACCAAATTTGTCACTAAAATAATAATCAGACAATATTTGTACTTGTTTAAAATGATGTACTCACCGATGGCAATAACCGCAACCATCTTGACAACTTCAGGAGGCACTTCGCAGTCAGTAACGAAGGCCTCAACGGCATACTTGGCGAAACTCAGGCAGATGATGGCCAGTTGAGAGGGTTTAAGTACTAAAGTACTCACCCAGCTAAAAAGGAACGCGGGCAAAGGCCCGAATGCGTCCATAAAATAGGCATACTCTGCCCCGGACGAAGTGTTCATCGTCCCTAATTCTGCATACGCTAATGCGCCTGAAACAATAAGGAAAAAATATATTGTTAGTTGAAAATAGCCATTTTAATCTCTTATAAATAACACTTACAGCTTTGCTAGATATATATCTCTATGATTTAGTT
>JAKCPI010030665.1:0-31381 GCA_023213315.1 Euborellia annulipes
ATATATTTTCGCCTTCCTAATGATTTCGTCTCAAGCATAGGTATGTAAAAGGCATTTTGAAATTAATAGTCAAATTTTTCCCAACCAAATAGGTTCGGTTCATGAAGAATAAGCAAACGAGAGGTCATGTTTAAGTTAATCAAGTAATTAAAGACTCTTAAAAAGAAGATGACTTCTCGATTATCGTGTCATCGGAAACTCGATCCTAGTTTTGTTGCATTCGACCTGACAATTAACATTTATTTATTAATTTACATCTGGGTATTATTTTCAAATATTTTATTAACTGTCATATTTTTTTTTTTTTAATACTAATATTTTTTCTTTATTTTCAGATTTTCATTTCAATTTTTTTCTTATCAGCATGCATCATTGGAACTTTACTTACCTTGCAGTTAACTGGTGAGTTTATTTAAATTTTATATTGTTTAAATATATATTTATTTAAATTTTATATTGACGTTCGAAAAGTAGAGGATCAAGACTTTATATTAATTTTTTTTAGCTTTTCAATAACTATACTGAGAAATTTGAGAATCATTTTAAAAAAAATAAAGAAGAAAATTTTCATTTATTTCATATAATCAAAAGATTAATTATAATTAATGCGACTTCGACTTTTTGAACCATCTCAATCTCCCATTTATTAATTAATATTATAATTATTTTGCAATGTCTTCTCTACCCTGCCTGATGATGAAAAATGAGTTAAGATTTTAGATTATTTTTTCTAAACAACAACACGGAAGGCTTAAACGCTGGTCGAGGGTTGCGTTGTTCCTGGGATCCGTTATCTTTGGGAACAACTACTACCGAGCGATGACGAAGTGATCCTGACTAGTAAACTAGCAACTAAATTTCCACTTTGCATATAATATTGACTTTTTCTTGACTTTGTTTTTTTTTTTTTATTCTTTATTAATTATTTTGACTTCTCTTTGTTACTTTGTCTCTTTTTTTTTTGCATTCTAACTAATTTCTCTTTTTATTCACTTATCATTAAGAATCTACAATGGTTTGGTCACGTGGCGCGCATGGACAACTCGCGTTGGCCAAGAGTGGCATTCGACTTTAAACCAGTGGGGAGAAGACCTCTGAGACGACCGAGAATGAGTTGGATGGATGGAGTCAGTCTGCGATCGGAGAATGGGAAAACAAAGGATCGTTGCCTCTGGAGGCAGATTTGTTCAACATCGCGCGGTCCTCTGCACCTATTCGCGTAAAGTAAAGTAAGTATCATTAAGAATCTATTTAAATTTCTAAACTTTCGAAAGGATAATAAAGCTGTTCTAATTTACACTATTTTCTTTTTAACAAAGATAAAGATAATCATGACATTTTATTTCCATATATATATATATATTAAACAAACTACTTATCTATCACTAAATGAATGCATGGAAATTAATAATTAACAATTACTTAAGAAAATTTTCATAAAACTTTCTTTTAAATTGTATTTTTTGTTTTTTTTTAGATTCATGTGCAGCTCTGAGTTTGGGAAAAATAACAAACACCAAGATTAATTATACTTTTGAATGTAAGTGAGTAATCATTTTGTCATTCATATATATGTAAATATTTTATCAACACATGATTTCTCGAAATAGTGATGTTTTGTCCTTCAAATTCTCCAGACCTCACCCCCCAGAGACTTAGTTTTTTGGGGCTAACTGAATTCTAAAACATATATCTACCAACCAAAAACCATTCAAGAATTAAAGGAATCCATCAGAAATTAAATCACTGCAATACCAAATCTCTAGTTTTTGTTATTGCACAAAAAATGGCCTACTTGAAGTAAATAAAATTATGAAGAATTCTTCATGTGCACGTCAGAAATGGAGGAATATATTCAACATAAATAAAATTAATTTCAAACACTTTAACGATTTCTTGAGACAAGATTATAATAAATAAAACGATTTCTTGAGACAAGATTATAATAATATATATATATTATATCCTTAAAAATTTCCAATATATATGCTTCATCGGGTGGAGTTAGAGTCAACGGTCATGATATTAACAACATAAAATATGCCGACGACACAGTGATCTTAGCAAGCTGCCCAAAAGAATTACAACATCTGGTCGACAGGATTGAAAGTTATGGATTAAGCATAAATCCAAATAAAACCAAAGTAATGATCTTTTCAAAAAAACACATAAGTATGGACCTAATAGTAAAGGGCAAAAAAATAGAACAAACTAACTCAACCAAATACTTAGGCACCATAATTAATGAGAGCTGTGACATCAACATCGAAATAAGATCTAGAATAGAACAAGCAAGAAAAACTTTCACAAACATGAAACAGTTCTTTATTAGATCTGGAATAAGCTTTGATCTGAAAATACGAATGCTAAGGTGTTATGTCTTTCCAGTGCTCGGCCTGGACACTGAACTCTACGCTAGAAAAGAGAATTTTATCTATATCGCAGAATACTCCGTATATCTTGGATTCAAAAGGTCACCAACATCGAGGTTCTCAAACGAATGACCAAAGAGCGCGAGCTTATTTAGGATATAAGGTCAAAGAAAGGAAGGCCCTATATCTAGGCCATATTATGCGAGCAGAGAGATACTAGATTCTGAGGATAATAATTGAAGGGGAAAAAATCGGTCGGCAGACGGAAGAATTCCTGGCTGAAGGACCTCCGAAGATGGTTTGGCTGCACTTCGACAGAGATATTCCGGGCGGCCCTTTCAAAAACTATGCTCGCTATGTGGATCGCCAACCTCCGAAACGATAAGGCGCCTTGAGAAGAAGAATGTTTGTATCAAGAAAGTTTTCATAAGAAAAGTATTTTTTTTCCTCAGATATTAGTAAAAGTTACTCGTCTCATCATTGATATTTTTTGAACTCATTATCATACAGTAAAAAGGTTCATTATTCAATTAATGATTGAAAAAATAAATTTGTTAATGCTTAAAAGATACAACTAAAGTTTTTGACTGCTCAATTTGTTGAGAAAAAGATAAAAAACGACAACTTTAATCAAAACTTTAGACATCTTAATTACACGAATACAAATTTTAAATCAAAAAAATGGAAAAATAGAAAAATTTCTCTGGAAAACTTGGAATTAGCAGAGAAATTTCAAATAAATTTCTCTGTAGCCAACCTGCAAAGTTGCAGAGGGTAATGACAACTTAAACGTCCACCTGGAAAGGTTAGGCAATTTATTTATTTATTTTTCACTCTTAATACAGTATGTTTTAGATTTTTTTGACAAGTTTTTAAAAATTCGTCCGTTTTGTTTCACCACCCAAGAAAACCCAAGTTATCTTAATCCAGAAGTAATTTTTTGCAATTATTACTTTCTTTACCTATATATGAAATATATAGAGATATAGTATTGAGATTATATCAAAATTCGATGTCGAGATTTTTTATTTTATCATTTATTTTATGCTATATTTTTTTTTAAACAAATATCAGGTACTTTTTATTTTTAACACGTTTCTGTGAATATGGTTGGGGATAGATGGATCCCTTTGCTGGACTTAATTAGTATTCAGTTGCTAGATTTTTATTATTATTTAATCAAAATTATTAATTTTAATTTTTTTATTTTAATTAATGACCTATGGTCCCACCATTTAGGTCAACATCACAAAAATTTTAATTTGACTTATCCTAATTGGAGAAGGAACTTATTAAGGAGAAGCTGTAATATAAAAAATAGTTTTGTGATTATTGTTAATTTTTTAATATTCGATAAAGGAGATAACTTGATGTTGTTTTAAAAATTAAAATTAACTGAATTTTTTTGTGGGCTAATACCTCAGCAGCCTGGAAAAATTATTAATAATATCAACAATGTTTTTGAATTTGTTATATTTAATAGTGATTTGAATAAATTAATATCATTTGATTTTTTTTTTCAGATACGCTCGAGTGCAAGATGGATTTATCAGAGACCTTTATCTATCAAAAACTTAAACTAACTCATCAGAATATTTATATAAATAAATAAATTTATTACGACCCGCTTAGAGGCACCAGTCCTGGGTGGCTAGGTCCGACAAACACAATACAAATTTAAATAGAACAAAACAAAACAAAAGGGAAAAAAAAATAGAAACAATTAACAATCAACATGTTCATATAAGTAAGTATAATTTGCATCAGCGCTCTTGATTTTTTATACAATTTTATAATTATTACTAAAGTTCATTCATAAATTAAAATAAAAAATTTAAATTCGATTTGTGTGTTTCAGGCAAGATGGCCTTAATGCATGTAGGCCTTACATTGAGGGACATCACATTCATCCTCGGATTGCGTTCTTTGAAAAAGTTTCATATCTTGGTGTTTGAAGATGCGGCTGTGATTTAGATGACTATCAGAATCTCCATCTCAATGCCTGGAGGAAAATAAAAATGTCATGTAAGTATTTTTATTATTTCAAATTTTTGAAAAATATTTTTGGTTATTTATTAAAATCAAATGCATGCATTAATTATAATACAAGTAGGACTTCATTTAAAATTAATAATTAATAAAAGAGATAGAAAAAAAATATAATTTTTTTAATAAAAATTTTTATTTCAGCGAATTCGTAAAATTATTATGAAATAAAAAATGATAATTCATCAAATGAATTGTTATTTATTTATTTCCTTTTAATTGTTATAATTTCCCCCCCGAGGATGTCACCTTGTCGTGGTGGGGGGGGCTTAGGGTTTAAGCCTGACTAAGAACATCCAAGTCTCATTGCCTTGGTTCATCCAAGGGAATTTAAACCAGAATAAATGCTAAAGACTTTATATATTTAATAAATATTATCAAATATATTTAATAAATATATTCTCTTTAGCGCCCCTGGCGCGCAGAGAGCCGGCAACCCGCTTCGTTGCCTCTCTCCATGCCTGCATGCAGGCATGGAGGGGGCAGGCGGCCGCCGCCGTCGCCTCTGTCGACTCCTGCTCTCTGCGCATGCGCCAGGGGCCAAAGAGTGGGGACTGGAGGCTATATAAGTCATTGCGCGCATGGGTTGGTGGTCGGGGATGGAGGTGGACAGCAAACTGATCACATCGTCTCTCTCCATACTAGTATATAATGATTATTCTTCATTAGTATATTAATAAAGACTATTATATATCTGTATTATATGACTTTATTTATTTTCTATTACCTATCCCTAGTATATAAATCTTATATTCAAGAATATTAATAATTTCTATTATTTTAATATGAGAATATTATTAATTAAACCTAATTTAAATATTTACTTACTATTATTTTAATTATTTCAAAAGTATATTTTCTATGTTACAATATATTATTAGTAGACTATTTAAATAATAATCTCAAAGTTAGTTTCTTATTATTTTAAGATATAAAAATATTTAAATAAGACTACTAATAAAAATTTTCATTTTAATTAATATTCTCCCTTTAATATGAAACGAACCTTGAGATCATTCAATAGTCTACTAATAATTAATGTTCGTTAGCTATACTTACTTGCCTTCAGTTGATTTCATCCCTAAATTTGTTGATGAACCTAGAAAAAGAAAAGGAGTATTTATTATTTTTCTCTGTTACAATATTGTTAGGATTTAAGGATTTTAACATCGAATTGATTTTTTTTTATCATACAAAAAAGTTTTACATGCAATTCTAAATATTATAGTAAATTTATAAAAGCATTATATAATCAAACAAATATAACACATAAAGAATAGAATAAAAAATCATAATTTATATTAATTAATTATATAATTAAATATATAGTTATATAATATAAAAATTATAAAAATATTATTATCAAAGAAAAGAAGAAAATTAGAAGGAGATACAACAGAAGAGTGGATAGGATTGGTGAGGGTGAACTAAGTTTCAAATGAACCTAATAAAACATTACCCTTAAGAAAAAAGTAAAATAAATTTCTAAGTTCAAAAACACACCCTGATTTAAGAGAACATTTTGGATTTTTAATATTATTAATTCTTAATATTATACTATTAAACGAGCAATGTATGTTTATTTGTTTGTTTAAACGAAAGTCCGAAATTCAACAATTCGAGAAAAGGCGTTTGAAAGTTTTATATACTATTTGCTGGGAAAATTCGGGTAAAGTACTAACTTTACTGATATACTGTACTTTTTTTCTAAATTTCTCGAAATTCCCTTTAATGATTTCTTTCAAATTTTAAATATTTTCCTATTTCTTCTATATAAATCAAATTGCGCCCCTCGAGTACTAGTATTTTACTTTATATTAATGTAATGGCTATCCCCTATTGTTAATTTTAAATTATAAGTTCTATTTTTATTTGTAATTTTTATATTATAATTATTTTAAACTATAAACGTTATTTATATATTCCTAATAAGGAACGAAATAATTCAAAGCTATGAATTGGAACTTCATTTCCTCTGGTTTAAAATTAACAATAGGATAAAGCCCTTCGATAGCAATTAAATAAAAAATGTTTCCTTAATTTAGGGTTGGTCTTTGAACAAAGGTATCAATAACATAAGAATTCGCAACTAAAAAAGTTATTTAGCAAATTTTTTTTTCCTAAAAAAAATTTTAATTAACTCTTTTTTAATTGTAAACTCTTATGAGTGGATTTCAATAAATTGCACAATTTAATTAAATTATAAATGATGCTCACTCACGTCTTCTTTTTCTTCTTCTTCTGTCCTCGCCTGATTATTCTCGCGGTGCGGGGTCGGCGGACCTTATTCTTCCCCTCCACTCCCCCTATCCAATGCTGTTGTCTCCGACAGGCCAAGCTCGGTCATGTCTCTCTTGACCCGATGAAGCCAAGTCATCCTAGGTGCTCCTCTTCGTTGTCGTTCGAGAAGCCCCATATCGTACGCCGTCCTCGGCTCGCCACTGCTCTCTTGGCGTACGACATGGCCAAACCAGCGGAGACGCCATTCGCGCATTTTGTCAGTGATTGGCGCAATGCTCACTCACGTCCATATTAATTTATTTTAGCTGACTTGGATTTGTTGGCAGCGAGGAGACAGTGATGATCCTGAAACAAAATAAAAGTAATTAATTATATACTTTATTATTATTTTTTTTTATATGGTCTTTTTCGGATCTAGATCCCATCCCTATTTATTTCAAATGATTTGTAGTCAAATCAAATGAAATAAATTTTTCTCGCCTGGGACGGGAGGCGAACCCGGGACCCCGGCGCGAGAAGCTAGTGTCTTCTCTCTGAGCCACGGGTCACGGGCTAATTAATTATATATTCATAATTAAAACTAACTAACTATTCATAATTATTTATTCCTATCTTTTTTCTCGATTTAAACATTTTTTTTAGCCAAACGACTGGGTAATCGAGGAAGAGGTTTTTGGGGAAGATAGACACAGGAAGCTTGTTCCAATCACGGGAGGTCATGGGGTCAAAGGAAGATTGGAAATGACTAGTTCTATTAGTTGAGAGATGAACAGCATAGGGATGCTGGGTTGGTTCCCGGAAACGCTAAAAGCGAGTAGCTATTATCGACTTAGTGCACAGGTAAAAGGTCACTTTGGCGAATTTTTCAAATAGGAAAAATAATTATCAAATACATTTTTTATTTAAACGCTCGTCGCCGATCCGTTGGCCGTGATGAGGGAGGGGGTTTGGGTTATTTAAAAGACTGAAATTATAATTTATTTGGTTTCATTTTGATTGGTCCAAATGTAAATTTTGGGTCCCAGAGTGGCGGAGTGACGGCTCGCCCTTCGGGTTAATATTTATGCGAGACCAAAGTTCACGACTCAGCTAAAGAATTATATCGGAAGTGTTTTTTAATTGAAGGTATAAATTTGCAATCTTACTTTATTCAACTCAGCTGAGTTGGCCTAAAGCAGTGCTTTCCAAACTTTATGTTACAACGCCTCCCTTAAAAATACTTAATCGTATGACGCCCCCCCCCCCTCAATTTTATAAAATAATACAAAAACCAAAATTTTTAATGCTAAAAAATATAAATTTATATTAAAATAGATTTTTTATTTATTCTTTTTTTATAAAACCAGCAATCATTTTGAAAAGTGCTCGTTGTGGCTAATATTAGCGCCTCCCCAGGGATGCGCGCCTCACAGTTTGGAAAACGCTGGCCTAAAGTTTAATTTCTAAATTCAATAATTTTGCTCGGGCTATTTCTTTCTGGGTTCTTGCCCTTGGTCTCGCATCCCCATAACAGCTGAATGCAATAATTCTATTATATTCTTCTTTCTTATTTTATTAATATAAGAAAAAATAAAATAATCGAATTACTCACTCAATGGTAAAAGTGCAGCAGTATTGATCACGATGAGAAATTCCGAGTCCCTGAGGGCAGGTAAAATGATGAACAGCCAAGTTCAAGGGAAGATGAAGAAAATCTGAAAGAGAAAAGAAAAGATTAATTCGTATAATTGAAGCCTAAACGATCAAAATTTGACAAGGGTTTAATAAAAAACGGTTTGGTATGACCATCCTATATCTAGCTTGAAAATAATTTAGATTAATTAAAAACGAATTGCAAAGTAAAAAGTAAAAAAAAAAAGACCTGGGCAATATTTAGTAAAAAGAAAATCAACTATTATTTGAAATTTATTATTTTGAAAGCATTGAGTTGTATAAAATAAGAAAAGTTTTTAATGGATTTAAGATAATTGAATGGGTGTCTGGAAGAAGGGCATAAGTTACAATTTTAAAATTTTACAGGAGAAGCGAAAAACTGAAGTTGCTCATGTTAAGGAACTAATTAATTGCTAAAGTCACACATAGGACCTTCTTCCATTTTTTGACTAAAAAAATTAATGTGTTAAACCACCAGGGAATTAGAATTAGAATTAGAAAAAAGATTTTAAAGACAAGTCCACAATATTTGAAAAATGTAACATATGCACTTCTTCCAGACACACATTCAATTATTATTAGTAGCTTTAGAAATCAGAATCTTTAAAACATTGAATTAAGAGCCTATCTTTTTTAGTTTTTTTTTCCAACCTTTTAATTTAAAACATTAGAATCATTAATAATGCTCATATACGGGATGATTTGTAAAAATAATTTTTAGATAATTTACTCACGATGAGAATTCCACGTCTATGACGGCAGGTAAACTGATGGACAGCCAAGAAGGATGACGAAAATCTGGAAAACAAAAGAAAAGATTAATAATTGTATTTTTATTTTTTAAATAAAAGGAAATCACCTTTTTAAAGAGTGAGATTATTGGGAGCGAGGCATGAGAGAAAACCCAAGTTGATAAGCAATGCCACTTATTGCTTGGATTTATATATATATATATATAATTTATGTCCTCGAGAAGTTTCAATAAAGATCAGTTGAGCCGTCCTTCACAAATCTAAAATTCATGAAATAATTAAATAAAGTTTTGATTAAGAATGTTTCATTTTAAAAAAAATAGGCCTCTATGCCCTAAACTTTAAAATATAATATATAGATTACGTTTTTGTAAGAAAATTAAATTTACAATACAATACTTATAAATATTATAGGTACAGAGAGGGAAAAAAATTAGGCATCTGAAGGCGTTTCTCATGTGATTATTTCATTGTAATTAAATTAGTGGAAGTGTGGAGTTAGTGGAAACTTCTTATAATAAAAGAGAATTCAAATAGAGATTACCTTCTTTTTTGATAAAAACAATTAAATAATCACTGTTCAAACGCACTCAGGTGCTTTAGTAGTGTTTCTCATTATACTTACTTTGACTTCTGTGATGTACAACATTTATAGGTGCAATTTGAGTTTCAAGAAATGCAAAGAATCTATTTTATTATTTATATATATAAATATATATATATGAAAGGAACAATAGTATAATCTTGATGCTTGTTCATTATTCCAAACTCAGTCCTTATTGAAGCTGCACAAGAATCTAAAAAAAAATATACAATATAATGAAAATTTTAAGAAAATTTCCATGCATTCATTCATTTAGTGATAGATGAGTAGTTTAGTTTGTTTATATATATATCTATATCTATAGGAAATAAAATTACAAGATTATTTTCATCCTTGTTAAAAGTTAAAGTTAAAGAGATAATAATTATTATTATGAGCATTTAAACCTAAAGTTTTGAGAATACTAATATTTTAAAAATAAAATTTAACAAATATGAATGATTCTAAAATCTCTACTATACGGGTGATAAGTGAAAATAATTTTTTTTAATAATTTACTCACGATGAGAAATTGGCCTTGCTCAGGAACCCCACATCCTGTGGGTATGTGGATTGCGACCACGAGCTGCCCTAGCTGGAACTGGCAGTACTTCTTTTCTTTGCATGTCAGTCTCTTTCCTTTTTTTTAAAGGCGTCAGACCGTGGACGGGCCGGCCTGTTCTATTCCTTTCGGTCGCAAAAACCCCTCCGCTGACCCCGCTCCGCGGAATTAAGGCGAAGAAAGAAGAAGAAGACTCACGTTGAGAAATTCCAAGTCCGTGAGGGTCCATCAGGTAAACTGAAGAATAGCCAAGTTCAAGGGAAGATGAAGAAAATCTGAAAGAGAAAAGAAAAGATTAATATAACCAGTATGTATTTTTATTACTTTTCACAATTAATGTTTTTTTTTTTACTTTTTGCAATAAAATTTTCTCAGATTCTCTAAGCATTCTATTTATTTTCAATCCTATACGATCAAAAACGAAAATTTGACAAGGGTTTAAACCCCCCCATACTAAAACAGAAGTTTTTTAAAATACTTCCATTTTATTATGACCATCCTGCATCTAACTTGAAAATAATTTAGATTAAGAACGAATTGCAAAGTAAAAAAGACCTGGGCTAATATTTGGGAAAAAGAAAATCAACTATTATTTGAAATTGATTATTTTGAAAGCATTGAGTTGTATAAAATAAATAAAAATTCAAGATAATTAATAGCTTTAGGGAACAGAATTTTTAATAAATTTAATGAATAACTAATTTTTTTTTAGTTTTTTTCCAACCTTTTAAAAAATTAGAATCATTAAAAATCTCTCATATAGGCCTACGTGTGATTTGTAAAAATAATTTTTTAGATAATTTACTCACGATGAAAAATCCCAAGTCCATGAGAGCAGTCAAATTCCAAGGAAGATGAAGAAAATCTGAAAGAGAAAAGAATGATTATTATTTGTGTTTTTATTAAACTTGGAGTGAAATTAAATAATTTTTTAGTTTTCAAATAAAAGAAAATCACCTATTTAAATACTGAGATTATTGGAAGCAAGGCTTGAGAGAAGTTCCAACCCTTATTTTAGTATAATCCTCCATAAATGTTATAAGCTTTCTTTTAAATCATTTGAAAAAAAATCCTATTTATTGGAATTTATTATTTTGAAAGCATTGAGTTGTATTAAATAAGTAAAGTTTTGAATGAATTCAAGATACTGTAATTAAATTTAATAGCTTTAGGGAACAGAATTTTTAATCCATTTAATCAATATCAATAGCCTGTCTTTTTTTTATTTTTTTCCAACCTTTTGATAAAATTTAAAGAATGATTAAAAATTTTTCCTATACGGGTGAAATTTAAAAATAATTTTTTTAATAATTAATTCACGATGAAAAATCCCAAGTTCATAAGAGCAGATAAACAGAGAAGTTCAAGAGATTTTGTGTTTCTAAAATAGAAAGATTTTAATCTTATTTAATAGTAGACGTTGTTCTTTTTCTCGGTCAAAAATTTTCTAGGTGGAAGGTGAGTAATTCAAAATAAATTAACTACTTTAATTTATTATAAGAGGTTTTAATTTTTATTCTCAGGTTTACTCAGTAGTTAATTTATTTTGAATTACTCACCTTCCACCTAGAAAATTTTTGACCGAGAAAAAGAACAACGTCTACTATTAAACAAAATTGTTATCACCGGTCCAGCATCGTCATATATATATAGAAAGATTTTATTTATATAAAATATACAGGGTGAGTCATGAGGTTTTCCCCCGGCTTCTGGAGGTGATTCCTGGCATGATTTTGAACAAAAAATGTAAATAAACTATCGTCGGGATGAAATTCATAATCAAAGAGTTATGGTAATTTGAAAAAGCATTTTTTTTTTTTTAATTTCAGGATTTCACAAACAAAAATGAAAATCATACATTTGTTTAATTTTGTACCATTCTCTTGCATTAAGAGTGGATTTAAAGTTAGTGTTCAAAAATTCCTCCCTGCATTTGAAGGCAAAGATTCGCAGGGGAGTGAACCGCGCGAGTGGCATTTTGTAATTTCGTTCCTTATTGACGTTGCGGCATCGAGAATGCGTTGAATCAATTCTTCTCGTGTTTGCACCTTATCTTGATACTCGATGTCTTTCATCCAACCCCAGATGCAGTAATCTAGGAGTGTTATGGCAACGTACCACTCGCTTCATTTGTCTTTTCAAATTGCCATAACTCTTTAATTATGAATTTCATCCCATTAGTTTATTTAATTTTTTGTACAAAATCATGTCAGGAATCACTTCCATAAACCGGGGGAAAACCTCATGACTCACCCTGTATATATGCTAGGGAAATTGATTACTTACTTACATTCAAAAGTATTATCTTGATGTTTGTTAATTTTTCCAAACTCAGCTCAATCCTTATTGGAGCTGCACATGAATCTAAAAAAAAAAAAAAAAAAATACAATTTTAATGAGATTTAAGAAAATTTTCCAAATTAATTACCATGCATGCATTCATTCATTTGGTGATAGATAAGAGTTTGTTTATATATATATATATATATATATATAGAAAAACATTCCAAGATTATTTTCATTCTTGTTAAAAGATTCTAATTGATTTATTCAAAAGTATTGAATAAATTAGATCGTCGAAATTTCTCGCCCTCTTCCGTTTCAGATTACAATAATTTTATTGAATAATTAATATAAATTTATTTTCACCTCAAAAACATGGCCGTCGTGTGTGTAAAACTTCCATCCAAGAGTCCTGAGCGATTTCTTTCAGGATTATTATATCCAACCTTCATCTTCCAAGAATTTCTCTGTTTATTCAAATTTTCAAATTTTTTTTTGTGTTTGTCCTAATTTCCATGTTGATCTTATACTCCAGAGCAGACACCTGTCATCAGAATAAAAAAAAAAAGTAATTTTTATTATCACTTAAAGAATTCATTCATTGTTTTTTTTTTTTTTTTTTTGCCCAATGAAATAAGTGAAAAAAATTCTTATTCATTTATTAGAGATTAGTAATACAAGACCCCAAGAAATATTTAATTAAATTATCTCTATAGTAAATAATACAAAGGGAAAATTCACTATTTATTATTTAACTCCTTAGTGAATTGTCTTTATCCCATTCTTCTCTTTAAAATAAAATTTACACCGAAAAACCCTACTTTATAAGAACAAAAAATAAGATTACTCACGGAATGGGAATTTGTCCACTTGCCCTGGGTCTATGTGAAGAGAATTTTCCCGGGTTGAGTCGCGTTGGTTGTTGAAATTTACTCGACGTTTTGGTTCTTCTCTGGGAATTAATTCCAAGAGTGTAGGATTAGCAAGTAAAGGTGAATTTCGGGATGGCCGACTTGCTGGACCCGACGTCTGCTGAGTGGATGTCTCCGAGTTTTGTGTTTGTCCCTCAGGACTAGGAAGACGTTGCTCGTGTTTGACTTCGAAACCCCAAATTGATCTTCATATACATATATAGCCTATAAAACAAATAAAAGTGACTATAGAAACTCACGAGAAAGTTACAGGCATGTTGATGAGACAGGAACGAAGCAATAAAATTTGTTATTAGGATGAAATCATGGAAATAAAAGAAAATAATTATTTATTGGGATTGGCTGATTAAAAAATGATAATAAACTAAAAATATATGAAATTTTATGCGGTTTTTAAAATGAAATTATGAAAACTTTTAATATTCTAAAAAGCAAAATTGTTTTAAATTGTCATCATATTAAAATGGATATTTGAATACTCGTCCTCTGAGGGGAGGGTCCATATTAAAGGATCTTCTGATTCAACATGTGATAATTTCATTGTTTTTAAAAAATAAATAAAAATTTTTAATGGGGAATTTAAGAAGTTGAAACCTTTCAATTTTATAAAAACAATGAACTAATCACATATTTAAAAACATAATTATTTCTTGTTTCTTAAGCCATTAGAAGATAAGAACCACTCACTATTATTTAAATTATAATTTATTATATATATATATATATTAACTAGGTAGAGTCTTGTTTGAAAAGGATGGAATTTTTTCAATCAATGCTCAAATAGATTGTTCATTAGCCAGTCAATAAATATATCGTTTAAGATAGCAAGTTTGCGGATGCCAGATGATATTGAGTCGGCACCCTAGGATAAGGGTAGTCCACCCAGCAGCCAAAGCGTGGAGGTCCTGGTTCGACTCCAGGGAGTGCAATTTTGCCCAATCTTAATCAAAAACATATCTCGCCAACTTGCTATCTTATATATATTAATATTGACTTAATTGACTAATTGAGCAAAATTTGATTATTTCTCGATTCCTAAGTCAAATAACATGAGACTCACAAAACGTCCCACCTTGGCGTTATTTGTAAAATAAAAGATATAAATAATAAAAATAGAAAACTCACCAATAAAAGCAGCAATTGCTGTCAAAAAGAGTTGAGCAAGAAGATCGATAAGAAGTTGCTATCAGGAATGAATTCTGAAATAAAAGAAACAAATAAAAATTATTAAATTAAAAACGAGAGTAAAATTAATTGGGTTTGAAGTCAATTGAGATTAAAAACAAAAAAAAAGGTTGAAAAATGACATGTATTGACATGGTTCAAGGAAAGATGAAATGACGTTAATTCATCTATTTACTTAATAATAATAATAATTGCAATATTTATACGAGTTTGAAGTGATCAAAAGGGATAAGAAATTAATAAAATGAATATTAATAGAAATGACAAATAACAGACAAAGGTTAGCCAGTTTAAACACGAATTTAGAATTTTACTATTATTATATGCAATGAATTTATTGAAAATATTAATATTAAACATATTAAATAAATATTTAAATATATTACTGACCTTAAAATGAAGTAAAAGCAGAAAAAAGTTGATAAAATAAAACGAATGTCATGTTAATAAGCCGGTCAAAGTGGCAAAGTCAGAGATGAGATAAAGAGACGCGGCATCGGAATGAGAAAAGAGAAGTCAAAGAGGTTAGATTATTCATTCAAGTTAATTTTAAAAATTACTATAATCATTATATATTTAATTGTCTAAAATTAAAAAAATATAAATTAAATATTTTTCTGAAATTAGAAATGAAAAACAAGCAAGGAGATTTTTTTTTAATCTCAACCAAATCGTTGGAATTCCGAACACGGACGTACTAAAAAAAATCATTTCTAAATTTTAATAAAATATTGAATAGTTTTTTTTTTCTTTTAATAATTATTAATATATTTTAAGAATTAATTTAATTAAAAAAAATGTTATTCAATTTATAATAGCTAATTATCAAGTGCTCCGGGGCCGCCAAATTTCAAAGCGTATTTATGGTGTTTTCTCAATTTCTGGATCATTGAAGAGATATTATTATTTTTTTTTTTTTAATTTAACCAGAATTTCTTTAGGTAAAATATAATTTATATTTATACAAATATAATTATTAAATGGTTATTATTATTTCAGTTTCAAGGGACGAATGTAGAAAAAGACAAAAATAAAACTAGTAGCCAATACCTTGAAGGTTTACTTCTTTTGCTATTCAGATCTTCGGAATTTAAATAAATATTATATAATATTCATTAGCGGAAAATTTTATTGAGGTCTGGCGACTGCATTGCACAATTTAGTTCATCAATCAGTTTCCATCATAAGAGAAAAATAAAACTATTTTTACATTCTCTTACCTATGTACTATATATAGAGGGAGAGAGAGAGAGAGAAAGTATTGGATTCATGTCAAAAATTCGATCTCGAGTTTTTGAAGATATACACGTTTTGAGGTCCCGAGTTCAAATAAGTGGTTTTCGTGACATGGCCTGTCTGTCTGTGTATCTGTGCGTCCAGGGACGTATATAAAGGGGGGGGGAGGCGAGGCCCCCCCCCCGAAATTTTCCAAATATATATACATATATAGGGATATACAGACATCAGC
The DNA here is from genome assembly GCA_023213315.1 of Euborellia annulipes. Taxonomy (NCBI): domain Eukaryota; kingdom Metazoa; phylum Arthropoda; class Insecta; order Dermaptera; family Anisolabididae; genus Euborellia; species Euborellia annulipes. The sequence goes on from JAKCPI010030665.1 coordinate 16,078, forward strand.
GCAACAAATTTTTCCGCAGGATGGAAAACTTTGGTTCTGCAAAAGAAAAAATGTTACGCAAAAAATTTCGTGTGAAAAAAAATTTAGTTTCTTAAAAAAAAAATTGAAAAAAAATTCTATATACGCCCCTGTGTGCGTCCGTGAACAAAATATCTCAAAAACGAAAAGAGCTAGGAGGTTAAAATTGTAATATTTAAATTAGGTACCCTCCTGTGACGTAGCACGAAGCTTTTGAACAAAATCGGCAAAAAAGCACTAGTACTTTACTGATGTACTTTTTCAGTTTTTTTTTTTTCTCAAAATTCGCTCCAACTATTTTGTTTAAAATTCATAAATCAATTATTTTTTAGATCCTCTTTAAAATGTCTATTCTCATTTTCCCTTTGATACTTATACATTTGATAGTGGTCCAAGGATGAGGGGGTGGGCTCCTCTTTCCCTTTATTAAATATCATAATTAAGCATCAGAATTTCTCATGCCTTTCCCCTTTTATCAATTTCCTTAATTAAATTTTTTCTCTTAATTAAATAGCTATCAAAGCCTTTTATAAGGAATATTTGTATTTATAAATTTTTTTTACCCTCTCTAGATATTTAATCTTATTTTCAAGGAAAGCACTGATTTATGATCCTCGGGAGAAAAAAGGAAGGGAGAGGGCTTCGTCTTCATTCTTTTCCTAGACGTCCGTCAGAAAAAATCATATTGATAAATGGAATTGGAAAAAAAAAAAATGAAAATAGTGAGAAAGTTTGGTCAAGGGGGGAAAGATTATATGGGTCAGGGCTGAACAAATGATGCTTTCGACCGTGCCATGCAATTTGCACCACCCAGGGAAAATTCTCTCCAACAATCAATTACATTTTCTTTTTTATTTAATGCCCCTTTTCGCCCTCGGGGCTTGGTGTAGGGGTTATCGTGCTAACCTCGTATACCAAAAGGCGCGGGTTCGGACACCAGATAGTCCGATGATTTTATTTAAGCCATTTGGATACCAAATGTTTCTCTTCTCCGTTGTCAGGCCTCCCTGCAATCATTTAAATAAAAAGTCTTCTATTTGAAGATCAGTAAAATGTTCATAAATTGAAAAAAATTTATACTATTTAAATAGATTTCTGACAACTACAGTATTAGTTTGGTGAGTTTGGTGTTTTATTAAGTTTTATTGTCATCATACTAAAATTAAAATTTTTTTTAACAGCGTACGCCATTTAATATGAATAATATTTACTCCTACCCTATATACAGTAGCGTATCCAGGTGGGGGCGAAGGAGGGCGCACGCCCCCCGCCCCAGGCGTATCCCCTTTTTTCCCAAAATCTCAGGCTTTTTTTTGAAATTTCATAATAAATTCATTTTATATCACAATTCCGGAAAAATTACAAAAAAAGCTCGAGCGAGATTCGAATACTAACAAAAAAAAAAAAAAAAGGTCGAACGAAAAACGGCGCCCCATTTGAGCTTCGCCCCCCTCCGCCCTCAAAAGACGCCGCTGCCTATATATGAAATATATAGAGAGAAAGTATTCGATTTTTCTTACCTTAATTAAGTAGATAATGTATACGCGATCTTTGTGGCTCAAAAGTAGGAATGGAAAAGTCGACTCTGACTTTATTCGATCTTTTACTGAAAATAATCGACTTTTTAGAATCGAGTTGAAACTCTTTCAAGTCGATTAGAATCGATTCTCACTGGAGGACTTCGACTTTCTTACATTACTCTGTATCCAATGGCAATATAGTTTGTAACGTTTCCATTGATTGACTTTCATCTTTCTTTTAAAACCTACACATAACACACCAATCAACACGCTTTCTATGATATGTTAGTGAAGATATGAGGTGTGGCCATGGGCGTAACTAGAGAATTTGGCTGGGGGGCATGGGACCAACTATCCTCTGGTGGGCCTGGAAAGCCCCATATTTTCTCAATTTTTCTTGGGGCAAGGACCTTTCTGGGGAGGGGGGGCCGCAAGCCTTCTGGGGGGAGGCCAGGCCCCCCGGCACCCCCTAGTTACGCCCATGGGTGTGGCATTCTTAATTCCTCAACTTTCATATTTTATTTTAATGTTCGGTGCCATATGCCATATCACGTGCAATTTCTGGATAGAATATTCTTTATTGAAAACAATATTTGTGTGTTCGGTTATTGTTTCGGCCAAAAATCCTGGTTTCTGTTTCGGCCAAAACCAGTCGAAACCCCTGTTTGAAAAGATGGTATGAGACTCGTATACTAAAAAAAAAAAAAACGTCAATTGAGATTCGCACTTAAAAAAAAGGTCAAATAAAGTCACGAGGGAAAACTTACTAAAAACGAAAAAAAAAAAAAAGAAAAGTAAAATGATATGAATTTTCTATAGGAAATTTTATTTACCGGAATTCTGTTTCGGCTGAAAATCTTGTTTCGGTGGGATCCTAGTATAAATCTTATAAATAAATATATTTATATATTTACTGAGTATCTCCTAAGCACGAGTTATATAACTCATGCTAAAAAGTCGACTTTCAGAAATGATTAATCGATTCCGAGAATCGAAAAATATCAAGTCGATTCCAAAATCGAAAATCGGCTTTTTGAGCGCCTTTTCCATTCCTCTAGAGTCCATAGAGCTGCTTCTGAAGGGCCTCTTAAGCAGATGGAAGATCAGAAGTGCATTCCAAGGAATCAGGATTTGATTATAGGCCCGAGGACTTTGCCAGGACTTTTACCCGACTGGTGAGAAATTTACGAGCTGATGTATTCTTCCTTCTTATGTCGCAATCAGCACAACAATAAAACTTTTTCTGGGACCATGAATGATGGAAGAATATTCAAAAAAAATAAACAAAAATATAGGGGACTTATAAAAATGGAGTTTTTTTATTTATAATTTTCTTTTTAAATACATTTCTTTTTAAACCAAACTAAATATACATAAAATAAATGAATAAAAATAATTATACTCCTTGTAATTATAATTTTATTAAAAGATCCAAGGAAAATAGTAATCAAGTATTTTATTTTTGAAGGCTTCCATATATTTTCTTAAGTATAACATTTATTGGCCATTGAACATCAAATTTTTTTATTCTGTTATATGCATGTTCTGTTTATAAATATGCTTGTGAATCTTAAATGTTCTAAAAAAATAAAATTCTTAATAAATAAAGAAAATTAAGATTTTTTAAGATCCACGTATGTTTTTTTTTTTATAAATATATATATTTTTATAATAAACTCTCTATTGACTTTGGTAATTGAAGTGAATAATAATAACAACAGTCTCTAAATATAATTAATAATTTGATTTAATAACAACGGAAAAGAGAAACTGGACTGTATTTAAAAAAAATAAATAAAAAATGAGATTCGAAAATATTTTTTTAAAATATTTCCATTATTATTATTACTTCTTTGAAGTATTTAAGAAAGAATTTAAATTCAGTCCAGTTTTTTTTTAGATTGAACATTTTTTTTTAAAGTTTTTTTTTTGTTTGTATAATCACAGCAATATTATTTGACAATTAACAAACATCTTTTGTTTCGACATCAAACATAATAATAAACATTTAACATGGTTTTATATTGTATTATTAATATATGTATAATATATTATAATTTCAATAATAATAGATAATAATTTTAATTCAAAAAAATTTGATTCAAACAAATATTTATTTTTTTAATGTTAAGCATTTTTGAATTTTCTACATTGACTTTTGATTATTATTAATTTATTAAATTTTATAGGTCATTCCAATCGACCTTGATTTCAATAAACTCGCACTTTGCAAGTCAATATGGCGGCTGAACGACATACATCAAATATTGGATAATATTTACAATAAGACTTTTGGGAGTTTAGTACTTTTTACAACTTTTTCAGGGAAAATACTCCCTCATTTCCCTTTATTAGCCTAAAAGAGGTGTCGGTAAGCCAATTTGATCGAGATATATGCCAAAATAACGAAAATTTTGAAGAAATACGAACGCCACATTAAGCATTAAAAAATGTATTATTACTTACTTTTTGGGTTTTTTCTTTCTCCATTGTAATTTAGATGACAAAAATCTTGCGACTGGCCTATTCTGATTGAGATAACTAGATAAATTAATTAAATAGAGTAAAAAAAAAGATTAATAATTTTAATGATAATTGTTTATTTTTATAAATATTGAACGATAAAGGAGCTAACTTCATATTGAATTATGACTATTCACTGACTATTTAAAAAAAAACCTTGAGTTTGCTATACATAAGAATATCAACTTTTTTAGCCACAATTATTATTTGAACTCTCTATATAGGCTACTATTAATATTATTATAAAAATTAATATTTTTTCTTTCATTTTCACTCTTGGCTACTGAGTCCATTTAGGGATTTATCGTCTTTAAGTTTCCAAATTCTTTGGAGGACCGATGCTCTTTTCATAAGTCAATTGATAAATTTTTTATAAAAATGAAATGAAATTTTATATCACGATCAAAATTAATGTGTTAATCAATTTTGGGGGCCCCCGTATTCTACGGGGTCCTAGACACGCGCCTTGCTTATGATCCGTCACTGTCAAGAATATTTTAAAGAAGTTGCAGGAATCCCTTGTCCGAGAGCCGCCGGAGGCGGCTCGAGACTTTCGGTTAATTAAGGTCGGTTCTGTTTTAGATTAAAAAATATTCATCCAGAATATTTTAAAGAACTTGCAGGGATCCCTTGTCCGAGAGCCGCCGGAGGCGGCTCGAGACCTTCGGTTTTAAGTTCGGTTATTTTATTTTTAGAAAAAAATTCAAAACAACTAGGGAATTCTCGGCTTTGGGTCGGTTCGGCTTCGGTTCGGTTTCGGTCCCTTCGGTCCCGAAAATTTTTTTTAAAAGCTACCGAATCGCTTCTAACTGGATGGTTTCGAACCGAACTGAGACGAGCCGAACCGATCCGAAACCGAGCCGAACCGAACCGAAGTCGACACTAGTGACAAAACAACTTCAGGGGTCCCGACCTAATTGTTTCGGTCCTTCGGTTGAAGTTCGGTTTCCTTCGATTAAAAAAAAATTTAAAACAACTAGGGAATTCTCAGCCTTAGTGACAAAACAAATAGCGCTCGTAAATGGAAAGAACGAAAGAATCATGAATGTTGAGCTAATGTAAAAGGAAAAAAATATTCTTTGTTTTTTTTTTTAATGATCATGAAGTTAGCTCCTTTATCGTTCATTTAAAAAAAAAAATAATAATAATAAACAATTATCATCAAAATTATTAATCTTTTTTTTACTCTAATTAATTTATCTAGTTATCTCAATCAGAATAGGTCAGGTGCAAGATTTTTGTCATCTAAATTACAATGGAGAAAGAAAAACCCAAAAAGTAAGTAATAATACATTTTTTAATGCTTAATGTGGCGTTCGTATTTCTTCAAAATTTTCGTTATTTTGGCATATATCTCGATCAAATTGGCTTACCGACACCTCTTTAGGCTAATAAAGGGAAATGAGGGAGTATTCTCCCTGAAAACTTCCTAATTTTAATAAAATTTCCTTACCGTCATATAGGATCACGCATCGAAATGTCGACATTCTATTTATTAAGGCAAGAATTTAAAAGAATTTACTATTTTTCAAATGTCTATCTTTTCACCTCCCTTGATATCAAATATTCAAGCTACTTCTAGATGAAATTTAATAAAAACCATTAAAACATGTTAACGTATAAATTTTTTGATAAAATGTTTATCAAAAGGCTAATCAATTTTATTTTCAAATGTAAAAGAGTTTTATATTGCATCGATTTTTTTGGAATCACTACCATTGTTGGATGGCCTCAAATTCTATTTATAACTGGGTTATAATGGAAACAGTTTTTACCGTATTTTGGTTGATTTACATAGATGATCTGATAGTTAAAAAAATATTTATTATTTTAAAGTGATTTTAGTTTAAACAAGTAAAATAGGAATGTAATGTTAAAATAAGAAACAATCTTTTTTTAACAATCTTGTATACCGTGAAAATTTACTGTGAAGTTAGCATTAAGATTTCTTAAATTAAAATGGTGCCAAATTTTTGTAAAAAAAATATATATATATATAAAAATATTTTAAAATCTACTTTGATATTTCTTTTTTTATAATAAATGATCAAAGTAATTATATACATAAAAAATTAAAATTAAATTTTTTTCAATTGAAGCTTTTTTATGTTGCTATTTTCATGACTGTAATTCTAAACTAAAAATTAAAAATTAACCTATTTGACATTTCATTTCATATGATTTGATAGATAATAAATTTCATTTTATTAATGATCAGTGAATATTAATAATTCTAAAAATATGATTTCATCAATTATTAATCGTTTAAGTTCATCCATAAATAAATGTGAACAAATATTTTTTAATTTTTTATTTAAACAAGGCCCTCCCTTCAGGTATGTTATAAAATTATATATATAAATTTTTACAAGTAATAATTTTGCCTAAAAATTAGAAAATGTCTTGATCTTAACTAAATCTCATAAATAGAAAAAAAATGACGCAGTCACAGGAGTAGAAACCACGGATGAACGTGGGTTTATGATTAATATTTAAATTATAATTTTAAGAAAACAATTAAAATTCTTACGGTCATCTCTTATGTCAGATTTTAGTGTTGAAACTGAGTTGCGCTCCCCTTGCCCTGCGGTCCTCTCATTCTCTATCTTTATATATATATATATAATCAAATTACTAAGGCTTTTTTGTTTAATATTTATTATATTAATATATATATATAGAAAGAGGGGGGCAGGAAACTTTGCAATATTTTGCCCTTGACTTAGCGCCTTTTTATTTATTTTTATTTCACATTCATCAATCTACTAACACTATTAATAATAATCATTGTTGACATATCATGTCCGGAAAATTGCTTTCATTTTTGAGATATTCTCTAAAAATCACAAAAATGAAATATTATTATTTTACATTCATTTATCATTGTTTTTTTTTTTTCCTAATGTAGCAACGTCGACAAAAATTTTAAACACACATGTATTTATACAGAAAACACTCAAATAAAAAAAAATATTACTGATTGAATTTTAATATTTTTTTTATTTAGATAAAATATTTCGATATTTAATAAAAACGTTTTCTGTATATATATAGAGTGTATTTTAATATAATATATATTTATAAGGCGCCATTTCTCAATTGCCGTAAATCGTTCTTTTTTTTCCATATTTGTATGGATCTTTGAGATGGTTTGTATATTTATATATTTACATTTTAATTAAATACTATTTTTTTTTTTCAACATATTAAAAAAGATGAATTTATATATTAACATAGAATATTTAATTTGGTTTGAACTTTTTTTTCATTATTTTTCTCTTTTTTTTTTTATATAAAAAAAAAAAAAAATACAAAATACACGAAAATAAAAAATCAGTTTTTTTTTTTGTTATGGAATTATTAAAGGCGTGAAAGAAAATTTGTTTCTTTATCCATTATATCTTAAAAAGATTTTTAAGAAAGATGTAAAATCAATTTTTGTTTGTTAGTGAAGATTAAGGATAGAAAAAAGGTAAAAAGATTAGTGTAAATAAACCTTTATTTTTGAGAACTTATCAATTAAGGTACCCCGCCAGTGACGTCATTTAGGGGGGGGGGGAATTTACTTTAATTTGTTACAACTATTGGAATGATACAAATAGCAACAAAGTACGTTGGCACAAGATCTGCTTGAAATTTTTTGAATTAAAATTATATTATCGCTTTAATCTCTCAAAAAAAAGGTCCATTTACTCTAATCTTTTTAGTTTTTCCACCCCCCCAATCTACACTAATAAAATAATCATACAAAATTTTTAAAAATACAATATTTGAATTTCGTGTCAGATTGTATGTAGAGGCGCTGCGATCGCGCATGCAATGCAGATGGCGCGAATGTCGAAATTCGGCAGCCATCTTGAAAAAAAAAAAAACAAGGCCACAAAATGAGTGGCCGAAAAGTTGTAATTTTTTTTTCAAATTAACCTTAAACCGAAAATCAAATTCTTTTATTAATCATACAAAAATTGATTTTTCAATTCTTATTTTCATCTCTCTGTTAAGAAATGATCATTATTTTCGTATATATTGTAAATTTCACTTATTTTACATATTTACAATTTTATTATATTTTTTGTATAAAAATAAAACAGCCTAATTTAGGCAGAATAAGAAGCGTCGAAATTTGTCTGCAGTCATTCACATTCTAAGAATAGCGCATAAAGATTTCTTTTATATAAGTTATCTACATTTTGCAATTATTATAATAAATAATGCAAATTAACAAGAAATATTCAACACATTAATTTATTTTTTAATTAAATAAACTTCTCTATATACACATTAACTTTGCTAATTTTTAAATAAAAAATAAACTCTTGTTTCAATGATGTCAACTGATTTGTATCTTCTATTATAATATAAACTTTATTTTAATTAAAATAGAAAAGTTAAAATAGAAGCATTTCTCTATTTTTGATCAGGGAATGAGAACGAAAAAATTTTATATTATTATGAATTGTGTAACTCAATGTTATCAGAAATAATCAGTGGCGTATATAGGTGGGGGCGCTAACCCCCTTTCAAGCCCAACTTGGCGAAATTGGGGTTTGTTACACCTTTGAAAATAATTTAACATTATAATAAAAATATTTAATATCAATTTCGTTCTCATTTCTTGATTATATAAATCTATACTAGCTATTAAAATAAAATTTAAATATTTGCTTTTTAAACAAATAACAAAGAGTTTATTCTCACAAACAACATCAAGATTAACATCAGCATATAAATGGAAGATATTTTTAATTTTTTTTTTTTCTTTTTTTTGAAAATGAGCAATTAGATATTTTATTTAATATATATATATATATAAATATTTATTTCAATGGAAGTTTTTTTTTTAAGATTATTATTATTATTTTTACTATGTACTTATATTAACATTCATACAATTATATAAAAATGTGAAGGAATGCCACTGCAGACAATAGACAACATGGATTGTAGGGGCGGAAGAAGAGATATTTTACATATATATATATAAATTATCTTCTATAGACTAATATTATATTTATAATAATGAACACATTACCAACATACAAAGTATTAAGAAGAATTGGTAACCATTTAAAAAATTTCCCATAAGAGATTTTTGGTTTTCAACACTTTGGTATCAAAGCTCGGTCCATTTATTTACAATTTTTAAGAAATAAAGAAAAAAAAAATAAAAAAAAAATAAATAAAATAAAAGGAATAGTGTAAAGTGAAGTGTAGTGAAAATAAGAGCAAAAAAAAAACTACAAAAGTTTGTTTTAAGCGTCTTTTGATGACGAAAATTTAAATTTCAGCTTTTTCGAAACTCCGAGGCCGAAAATGTCCTAGGATATAACCAGAATCGGCAACAGGAGGCTCCGGAGGTCCATACGTACGAAAGTAAGCCTCTTGTTGATGTTGTTGATGTTTGGAACCACCGCGATAAGTACTACCACCACCAGCAGCAGCAACACGCCCGGTTGTTGATGTTGTTGTTGTTGTTGAGATATCGCCACGATTGCTCACCGTTGGCAATTGAAGATCAGCATAGATATTAGCAGCTGCTGCTGCTGATGATTTGGGATGATGATGATGATGGTGGTGGTGGTGGTAATTGTTGTATCGCTGTAAAGTAGTTGTTTTTTTTTGTTTTTGGGTGTTTGTCAAACAACCCTAAGGAGAGTTTTAAAAGAAAGGTAACCACCAAAAAAAGAATATATTTTTTTTTTTTTTTGGAAATATTTTTACGCCGTTGCATGATGAAGATGGTGGCCGTGATGAAGATGGTGCATATGCTGTCCATCAGAAAACAAAAGGAAAAGATGCAAAGAGTGATAGAGAAAAAAGAAACGAGAAAAAAAATACAAAAAAACAGACAATAACAACAGGTGCGAAGGTGCATATTTTGTGCTCGTGCTTAATATTTTTCTGGCTTGGCTGTGTGCAGGCATTTTTTAAAGTGCGCTTGGTGCTCGAGGCTGCAAAACATGATTTTAATTGATGGTAGAATATTTATATATTATTAATTCCAATATATGTATATATATATTTATAATAATAATAGATAAAGTATAGCATCGGCGTTGATTTGTTTGGATTCTAAGCACTGTGCGGAATATTATTCTGGATTTTAAGTTGTTTTTTTTTTTTAATATTTTAGACTCGGGTAGGAGGCTGCAGCACCATTGCGGCGAGCCTCACCTTCATGGCTTCTGGAGATCCGGTGATGGTGTGAGGGCGGCGATGACTCGGAGAAGGTCCGGAGCCTCGGTAACTGTTGTCTGGTGGCCGGCCAAACGTCACTTCCGATTTGTGATCGTCCAAGTCGTTTTTGTTGTCCCTTCACACACACATATGCACTTACTATTAGAAAAGTCACTTAATAGGTTAAAGATGTATGAGTAATGTATTTCGAAGCAATGAATTTTATTTAAAAATTTAGCCTTGAAAAAGCAATCATGATCGTTTATACTAAAAATTTTTCAACACAAATGTCCCAACTGCCAATGCTGGCAACCAAAATTATCAAAGCTGAAGAAAAACTGGCGGCGTCTAAAGACCTAAGTGAAGTGTTTGCATCAATGTCAGGGGCGTATATAAGGGGGGGGGGGGCCGAGGGGGCCCGGCCCCCCCCCCCGAAATTTCCCAAACACATATACATATATAGGGATATACAGACATCAGCGCAACAAATTTTTCTGCAGGGTGGAAAACTTTGATTCCGCAAAAGAAAAAATGTTCCGCAAAAAATTTCGTGTGAAAAAAAGTATAGTTTCTTAAAAAAAAAATTTCCTCAGAAAAATTTTTGAGTTCGGGCCCCCCCCGAAAAAAATTTCCATATACGCCCCTGATCAATGTATTTTATAAATTTATTGTAGTACTGTATAATAATGTTTCATATCTTAAGCGTTATTCCAAACACAATCAGGGCCGCAAACAGACTTAACGGGCCCCGGACTTCAATAATACGGGCCCCCACCCTAAATTTTTATTTTGTTCAAGAAAATGTTTTTTTTTTTTTATAATTCTAAGATTTTGAGCTTAAAGGGCCCGGGCGCCCTCAAGAAAAAAATTGAAAGAAAATAATTTTTTTTTAATTGAAATTTTACCCATGAAAATGATTTTTTATTAGAATTTTAAGGTTGGAGGGAAAATGACCCGGGCCCCCTCGGAGGGCCCGGGCCAAGGGGATATAGTCCCCCTGTCCCCCTCTGTCTGCGGCTTTGACCACAATATCAAGAATTGGAGCTGCCAATGATGAAGAGGAGGTATATATCTAGAGCAAGAGCGTATCCAGAGGAGTTTCTCGGGGGAGGGCCAGGCACTGGCGCACAGCACACAATTTTTTTTTTTTTTATTTTCGGTAATTTAAAGGTGCATTCTGTACTTGTTTACCAGAATATATATATATGTATATATACAAATGAAATTTTATTAATTATTAATTTTTAAAATTTTATATTAAAAATTCAATTAAATTCATACAATTTAATATTTATTAATTTAAATTGTATGATTTTTCTTCACGGATCTTAACGTGACCGAAACAAGATTTTCAGCCGAAACCGAAACCGAATTTCTGCCTCAATCTTAGTTTCGGCCGAAACCGAAACTTGTATTTCATATACAAAATTCATATCATTTTACCTTTTTTTTTTTTTTGAATTTTTTTCACCGTGAAAATCATTTTACCTTTTTTTTTTTGTATGCGAGTCTCATCCCATCTTTTCAGACTCAGGTTTCGGCAACTTTTTGGCCGAAACCGAAACCAGGATTTTTGGCCAAAACCGAATATTCGGTCGGTTCCTAGTGATTATATATAATATCTTAAATATTATGTATATAATTTCTTATTTGAAAATTAAATTCCGAAAAAAATATTTTTCTTAAATATCGGGGAGGGCGGGGGGGGGGAGGTTGGAGTACTTTCCTGATAGATAAACTGATAAGCCCAACGAAACATTCCGTATTTTATCAATTGTCTAGAATCTAAACAATCTGTTGTTTAAACTGAAGCATTAAAATGGCACTAAAACTTGAGGTAACGAATCAACTATTACTATCAAAGCGATAATAAAAAGGGAATGTTGAACTATCGATAATAGAAAGCAGAATAGTTTTTTTAACAAATAATAATGTTGTAATTGATCCTGGTTAAAGAAGATGAGGTGTCGGCAAAAAGTTTTAACGAACTCTTTTATACAATATTTGTACAAAAATCTAGGTCTTTTTTTCCTTCAAACATCTCAAATAATAGTCTAATATTTTTATGGTCAAAACTATAGAAATTAATTTTTAGAAGCAGCACTGGTGTTCAAGATAAATAATTTTAAAAACTCTAGTTAACTAGAGTGAGAAATCTCATAGAAAAGGAGTAAAGTTCTGAAAGTTTCTATTCAGTGGGGGAAAAAAAGAATTAACTCTCACAGTGATGCAAACACACCCACCCCAGGAAAGTTATTTTCAACCTATTCCAGACTCTGATATAAAAATAAATAAAATCGAATGCTTTTATAACTGAAGGGGTCTGGCGCAGATAGTGCTAACCCACAAATATATAATTGTGAGATATTTAAACTTTGGAAACAAACAAAACGCCAATGGGAAGTTTGTTTGCTTGCTACTGTCAGAGCACTCTAACGGCAATATAAGGCTGAGAATCAAATTGTACAACTCGTACAGACCTTTGCTCAATTGATGGTGCTGAAAAGTCGGATTTGTCATAATTGTGGGTTGGCACTAACTGCAGCCGACCTCTTCAATTCATTATTGTCAATTTTTTTGTTTGGATTTTGAATTGTGAGCTTTAAAATTCAATAGAACTTTGATTTTACCTCTCTAAATCTGAAGGACGAAAATCGCCTCGATCTGTAAATAAAGAATTGTTTTATTAATAAATAACCTAGAGTGCGAAAGGCTTTAAGTTGTTAGGACACACACCATGGAAAATTCTAAAAAAAAAAATTACTTTATAGAATAAATGGGATGAAACTAAAGGAAATATTAATAATTTGCCAACAAGTGGTTAAGTACAAATATCAAAAATTCATTTCTTGATTTAAATAACCCAAAGACAAAAAACAACACCATCAAAACTGTATATTATTTGATTAGAAAAAAAAACCTTATCAAAAAAGTAAAAAGCATTTTGTTAGTTATACGTGTCGAATCGTGCACAAGCATTTCTTTACCTGGTCAAGAAATGACCACTGACTCGGTATTGTATTTCCAATGAGATTGTTTTGGATTAATTTCCAAAAAATACAATCCTAAAATGACCTAAAAATTAGAAAGAAGATTTTTAAGGAAGAATTAGAACAAATTTCAAGTTCAGACTCCTGAATAAGGGGAATTAATTTTGAAAAAGTTGTCCGTTCTAACGCAATGAATCAAAAACTCCTTAAAAGAATTTCAAAATTCACCCTTCTTAAACAATGCAAGCCAGAGTTTCTGACTTCATGACCGCCTCATTTTCAGGATAAAGAAAAAACAATAAGGTTGATTGAGAAAATAAACCAGCGATTGCTTTCCACAGCAAAATAATTTATTCAACACATATTTCAGGGGGCTCGCTGGTGTAGTGAGCTAGAGTGTCGGCTTCTACAAAGAAGATGCCTGTTCAAATCCTTGGCGTACGGGATTTTTCATTAAATATAAATATTAATTTAATGTAAACAAATCCCTCAAGGAATATTGGATCTCACCACAATAGCCCCCAGGCAACTCTACGAGGAAAGGGAGTTGCTGTGACATCCCGTCCTGTGGAAGGGACGTAAAGAAGATTCCCTCTCAGTGATGCATTCTTCGAATGGAGCGAGGGAGTCCCTCCTCAACTAGGACATCCTCCAGAGCATAGAAGAGGTTGGATAAAAAGAACCGGGTGGAACCAGTAATAAGGATTAGTTCACTAGCTAGAAACGAACGAAGGAGGAGTTAGAGATAGGAAATGATGTAACTTCACGGGGTGCGAGTAGATGGCTACGGCCAGAGGCCGGTTGGGTTTGAGGTGTGTGTCTTCGTGCACGAAAGCACCTCGGGTAAATAAACGGAGACGCCGATAGGAATTTCAAATAATAATAATAACAACAAATATTTCAGATTGCATTATGCAATGAAAAACACGTCTTTACATACAAATTTGTATAATTGTAAAATTTGATCCACTAAAGATGGATAGCGTCATGCAATTCGAAATATTTGCTGAATGAATTATTTTACTCTTCTACTTATTAAATTATTTTACTGTAGAAAGCATCGCTCCATTAGTGGCCTTTTCGGTAACTAAGGTCATTTAGGGGTTTCAAATTAATATATGTTTTTATTTTTAACGTCGCTTAACTGGACATCTACTTGAAGAAAAAGAGTTTAAAAACCTAATTATTAGATTGGATTTCTGAGTGTTCCGAAAACGCAAGTATATGACAAAGTTGGAAAGACGAAGAGCAGACCAGCAGACAATGCCTTACGACTTTTGGTGTGAACCATCAAAAAGTGGCGTCGTACTTTAAGCAGTTGGGGGAAAATTTTTTTAGTACAATAATGCTTTCTTTGTATTACATATATATATATAATAAGATTTTTGTTGTTCGACCTTCAAAAACAACAAAAATCTGGTGTGACTGGCGCACAGCACACAACTTTCTCTTACCTTCGGTATTCGAAAGTTGTGTTCTGTGCTTGTCACACCAGATTTTTTGTGTCGACATATATTTAGTTCCCGACAGTACGGGACATTTGAATTCAGATGTAAAATTTATAAGTATGGCAAAATATTTATATTTTGTTACCATGGCAACCATTTTTCCTATCTTTTCTATGGAGTACAAGAGTAAAGTGGTCTTCAGAAGATTTCAATGACAAAATGAGAATATACATTTTAAAGAGAATCTAAAAAATAATTGATTTTTGAATTTAAAAAAAATCGTTGGAGCAAATTTAGAGAAAATCGAAAAAAAAACTGAAAAAGTACATCAGTAAAGTACTAGTACTCTTTGGCCGATTTTGATTAAAAGCTTATTTTTCCGGTCCCGGGGGATGTTTAAGTTAAATATAGAATTTCAACCTCGTAGCTCAATTCCTTCATGCTTAAAAGTGAACACAGACACACACACACACACAGACAGACAGACCATGTTGCGAAAACCACTTTTTTGGATTCAGGGGACCTCAGAACGTGAAGATCCATCAAAATCTCGACATCGAATTTTTGACATGAATCCAATACTTTCTCTCTATATATATATTACATATATACATAGGTAAGAGAAAGT
>JAKCPI010030667.1:0-35000 GCA_023213315.1 Euborellia annulipes
TAATATAGGTTAAATAAGTTTTTATTGATTGTTAACATCATAAAAAACAACGTGTTAGGAACATAAATCATTTTTGCAAAATGAAAATCCTGCATTGAAATATTGTAAAAATAATTTTATGCTTTTACATTAAATATAAATTTTTTTAGGACATATTTCATAAAAAAAAACTATTAATTAAAGCATTTGAAACAATATTCCGTGCTTAACTCAATTTTGAATTTTTTTGGTCTTTGACACACCATTGCATAACAGGGTCCAATTAGTAAAATGCCCTGAACTGGGTAAGAGCGTAATTCAAATTACGTTTCGAAAAGTGTTTAACATTGGCTCTAACAATGACAATGAAATGTTTTTTTGGCTCGCCTGAAAAATAAACAAAAAATCTGGTGTGACTGGTCGCACAGCACACAACTTTCTCTTACCTTTGGTAATCGAAAGTTGTGTTCTGTGCTTATCACACCAGATTTTTCGTGTCGACATATATTTAGTTTCCACCGATATATTATGAGTGTAAAACATGGGAAAATATTTATATTTTGTTACCACGGCAACCATTTCTCCTATCTGTCCTTTGAAGTACAAGAGTGTGCGACAGTCACACCAGATTTTTTTTAATGATTTAAAATACAGCTTTGCAAATATAATGTAAGATTTATATTTATTAATCACCGGTCGGAGAGGCAATCAACACCCCCACCCTGCCTATATCATTAAGCAAGACTTGTAATAAATTTTCCCTTTAAATTAATTTTAAATTTATATATTCATAGAGAGTCAATAGCGTTTTTATACGCATTTCTCTCTCCACCCCCTTTCTCTATTGTTCGATCCATTTTTTTTTTTTTTTTTTTACAAGCAATTCAATTCACTGCGATTCGTTCGTTGTGACTATGTTCATTTAATCACAACAGCATTGATCGCTTCTATTCATTTCAGCCAATTTTAAGCTCGTTAGTTTGTCCTTTGTTGTATGGTGTCATCAGCATCATCATCATCAAGGAGATTGGACAGGTACACTTTTTTTTTTTTTTTTTATAAATGCTGATTACATATCAAATATTCTTTTATGATCAGGTGATGAATGAATTTTTTTACTTTCTCTTACCTATATATATATGTAATATATATAGAGAGAGAAAGTATTGGATTCATGTCAAAAATTCGATGTCGAGATTTTGATGGATCTTCACGTTTTGAGGTCCCCTGAATTCAAAAAAGTGGTTTTCGCGACATGGTCTGTCTGTGTGTTCAATTTTAAGCATGAAGGAATTGAGCTATGAGGCTGAAATGTTATATTTAAGTTAAATACCCCGCGGGAGCGTGAAAATAAGCTTTTCATCAAAATCGGCCAAAAAGTACTAGTACTTTATTAATGTACTTTTTCAGTTTTTTTTTTTTTTTTTCGATTTTCTCAAAATTCGCTCTAACGATTTTTTTTTTAAATTTCATAAATCAATTATTTTTTAGATACTCTTTAAAATATATATTCTCATTTTGCAGTTGAAATCTTTTGAAGACCACTTTACTCTTGTACTTTATAGGAAAGATAGTAGAAATGGTTGCCATGGTAACAAATTATAAATATTTCCCATACTTTAATTCTAGTATATTGACGAAAACTAAATATATGTCAACACGAAAAATCTGGTGTAACAAGCACAGAACACAACTTACGATTACCGAAGGTAAGAGAAAGTTGTGTGCTGTGCGACCATGGTCGTAACTGCAGTTACATCAGATTACCCCCTCTCCCCGAGAAACTCCTAGGAGAGAGAGAGAGGGTTCACTGGACCCGTTCTTGATCACGGACATAAATATAGGGTGCCCAGAAGTTCTCTTTTTGATCTAAAAATATGTGTCGGGTATCTTTTCTCAAATTTGGTATTTTGTTTTTCATTTTTCTGCCTCAGTCATTTAGGATCGGGCACTGCGGGATTTAAAAGCCCCTCCCCCTTTACGGCTGATATTGAAAACATCTTGTTTTTTTTAAATCCTATTATATAATATCTTTATGAGCTCAAATTTTGTATAATTTATAATTATTTAATAATAAAGAGAATTCTTAAAAGATTTCATTTTTTTTTTCGCAATGAGTTAATAAAGTTATTTATATTTGTTTTTATTCTTTTTTTAAATCGATTATTTTTTTAGAAAACTCAATTTTATAATTAGGAAAATAAATTGTAAGCTAAATACAAATATAAATATACACAAAATCAAAATTAAAAGTGATTTTAAGATTCTAATCAGCTAAATATAACCCTAAACTTTGCATTCTCAATATACTAAAATTAATGGAGATTTTTAACATATGATGAGTAATATTTATAAATTGAAACCTATAAAATAATGTTCTAAAAAGATTTCATGATACTTTGAACGGGTATCGTTATAAAAGTTAAATGAAATATTTTTTAATCCCATAGAGATACATTGAAAATTTGAATTGGCGCTAAAATTAGGAAGAAAGATGGCGCGACCAATAGAAAAAAAGTTCCCGTATGGCCAGACTCTTATAGGTCGTTTTGATAACTTACCTACCCCAACATTAAAATAGAGCTGAAGGACAAACTTCAATAGGTCATTTTGATAACTTACCTACCCCAACATGAAATTCGGAGTTGAAGGACAAACTTTGCTATTCCGCCCATAGGATTTACATTGAAGCGCTTTTAAATCAGGCTAATTAGCTTATAAATTTTAATTTTTTCAGCTATTTGATCAAATATTAATATAAAATAGGATCATTAGATTTATATACGTGCTTATTTATCCATAAACAAGTTTAATTTCATGTGATTTAACGGTAGAACAATTTTGTTAGGTTATGGTAAAAATTTCTAATTTATCTATTTTTGTCCTTATTTAATATCTTTTGGAAAATCTGTCTGCTAATAGCTATTAAAAAATAAATAAAGACAAGGAAGGATGGGTTTTTATAAAATTACAACAGGAAATACCTGATATAATGTTTGTATTTATTTATTATATGTACATTTACCTTATAAAGATCTATGAAATAATGTGTTAAAACATATAATTATTATTTTTATAGGCCTATATTAATTTAATATAGAAAGATTAATACAAATATTAATTTATTTTATTTGTTTTTTTAATCCCAGGAGTTTATTTTGCCTTTCTTCAGGTATATATGAGAATCTATCTGAGTAACTAAAAAAAAAAACAAAAAAAAAAAACAAGTAATTAAGTAATTAAAATTTTACAGTAGAAATATAAATTATTTCGAAAATAATGAATAATTGCAATGTATGAATGGAAATATATATAGGTAAATGTAGAATGGGTGGTTGAATCATATTTGGAATAAGAAAAGTAAACATACCTTTAAACCCTTCCTTTGTTGTTCATATCGCTGTCTTTTTTATTTAAATATGTTTATTACTTAGATTATATCCGTTTATTTTAATTATAACACATATTCAAGCACTATTCAAGCCAGCAGAGGCCCACTTGTCACTTGTGAGATGTTTCACCTTTGTTGATTATCCTAAATAATGTTTTGAATCATTATATGAAACAAAATAGATATTTTTATTTGTTATTTACCTGAGATAAAGTGTTTAAAGTGTATTTGAACTTCCTTTTAGTCAAATTTCTTGTTTTTTATTGAGCATAATCCTCTGACACTGACTGTTGATTCAACTTATTTTATGTTTAAAATTTAATTCTGTAAAGAATCTGTACTTCTCTTGATATCCTTTACGAGCACAATTGATAATATTACAAAATTTTGGCATCTTTGAGTATTTGGAGAGCCTAAATAACTCAAAAACAAACATTATCATATAAATCCCTATGTAAATGCATAGGTCATTTTGATAACTTACCTACCCCAACATGAAATTCGGAGTTGAAGGACAAACTTCAATGCATTTACATAGGGATTTATATGATAATGTTTGTTTTTGAGTTATTTAGGCTCTCCAAATACTCAAAGATGCCAAAATTTTGTAATATTATCAATTGTGCTCGTAAAGGATATCAAGAGAAGTACAGATTCTTTACAGACTTAAATTTTAAACATAAAATAAGTTGAATCCACTGTCAGTGTCAGAGGTTATGCTCAATAAACAACAAGAAATTTGACTGAAACGAAGTTCAAATACACTTAAACACTTTATCTCAGGTAAATGACAAATAAAAATATCTATTTAGTTTCATATAATGATTCAAAACATTATTTAGGATAATCAACAAAGGTGAAACATCTCACAAGTGACAAGTGGGCCTCTCCTGGCTTGAATAGTGCTTGAATATGTGTTATAATTAAAATAAACGGATATAATCTAAGTAATAAACATATTTAAATAAAAAAGACAGCTATATGAACAACAAGGAAGGGTTTAAAGGTATGTTTACTTTTCTTATTCCAAATATGATTCAACCACCCATTCTACATTTACCTATATATATTTCCATTCATACATTGCAATTATTCATTATTTTCGAAATAATTTATATTTCTACTGTAAAATTTTAATTACTTAATTACTTGTTTTTTTTTTTGTTTTTTTTTTTTTTTTAGTTACTCAGATAGATTCTCATACAGTCGTGGACAAAATTGAGTGGACAGGTATCAAAAATAACAAAAAGTTAATTTAATTTAACTAATAATGCCTCTATTCAAAACTTTATTGCACATTTAAATTAACAAAATATAAATTGATAATATTAACAGAAAAATTAATTTTAATAAATAATAAATTAGAATTTTTTATCATTATATCATAAAATCGTAATTTTGCACTTGGACAAAATTAAGTGGACACTGTAAAAATGCTGAAAAATTGAGTTATTGAGAGTGAAAAATGTAAAGAAACATTGAGCTTTATTTAATAATCGTCTTCAGTGTACGTTGAGCATTCATTTAAGAACAATCAATGTTAGAAAACAAACATGATAATAAAAAGAGAAGTAATCTCTTGTCAATTGCGAAATCTAATTGTTTCAGATTGAAAAAATAAATTAAGTTATGGTATAATGACCAAAAAATAGAATGTTTCAAAAAGTGCAGTTCATAAAATTTAAATAAAATATTTAGAATCGAAAATTTACATGGTCGGGGACGGAAACGAAACACAAGTGCATACGATGATAGAAGAATTTTGAGAGAATCTCGATATAATCCATCGACAACATCACGAAACATTGTTGAACAACTAAAATTAAATATATCTTCAAGAACTGTGAGACGTAGATTAAATTATGAGCGTTTGGAAAATTGTGTAGCTAGGCGCAAGCCACACATTAGTAAAGGGAATAAAAGTTAACGTTTAGATTTTGCAAAAAAAATGTAAATATGCCATTATCATTTTGGAAAAGAGCAATGTGCAAGTGAAGAAAGTCAATTTGAGCTGTTAAATAAAAAAAAGAACCCATGTGTGGAGGAAACCAAATGAAGCTCTAAAAATGCAGTATGTTTTACCAACAGTCAAGCATGCAGGTGTCTCAATAATGGCATGGGCTTGTTTTTCATGGTAAAAAGTTGAAAATTTACTATCTATAAATGGAATCATGAATTCAGATAAATATATTGAAATTTTAAATGAAAACTTTTCTAAAAATGGATCTCGATGTCGACTGGATGTTTCAACAAGACAATGATCCGAAGCATACAGCGAAGAAAACAAAACAATTTTTCCAGGATTGTAAGATTAAAGTTTTTGAATGGCCTCTACAAAGTCCGGACCTTAACCCAATCGAAAATTTGTGGAGTTTATTGGATGCAGAAATTCCATTATAAAAAAGACATAATAAAGAACAATTTTTCAATGAATTGCAACTACAATTTCAAAAAATTATTTGGAAAAGCTTGTAGAAAGTGTGCCACGACGATTACAATCAATAATAAAAGCAAAAGACTGTAATAGAAAATAATAATAACTCAATTTTTCAGCATTTTTACAGTGTCCACTTAATTTTGTCCAAGTGCAAAATTACGATTTTATGATATAATGATAAAAAATTCTAATTTATTATTTATTAAAATTAATTTTTCTGTTAATATTATCAATTTATATTTTGTTAATTTAAATGTGCAATAAAGTTTTGAATAAAGGCATTATTAGTTAAATTAAATTAACTTTTTGTTATTTTTGATACCTGTCCACTCAATTTTGTCCACGACTGTATATACCTGAAGAAAGGCAAAATAAACTCCTGGGATTAAAAAAACAAATAAAATAAATTAATATTTATATTAATCTTTCTATATTAAATTAATATAGGCCTATAAAAATAATAATTATATGTTTTAACACATTATTTCATAGATATTTATAAGGTAAATGTACATATAATAAATAAATACAAACATTATATCAGGTATTTCCTGTTGTAATTTTATAAAAACCCATCCTTCCTTGTCTTTATTTATTTTTTAATAGCCATTAACAGACAGATTTTCCAAAAGATATTAAATAAGGACAAAAATAGATAAATTAGAAATTTTTACCATAACCTAACAAAATTGTTCTACCGTTAAATCACATGAAATTAAACTTGTATAAATAAGCACCTATATAAATCTAATGATCCTATTTTATATTAATATTTGATCAAATAGCTGAAAAAATTAAAATTTATAATCTAATTAGCCTGATTTAAAAGCGCTTCAATGTAAATCCTATGGGCGGAATAGCAAAGTTTGTCCTTCAACTCCGAATTTCATGTTGGGGTAGGTAAGTTATCAAAATGACCTATGCTTTTACATAGGGATTTATATGATAATGTTTGTTTTTGAGTTATTCAAGCTCTCCAACTACTCAAAGATGCCAAAATTTTGTGATATTGTCAATTGTGCTCGTAAAGGATATCAAGATAAGTACAGATTCTTAACAGAATTAAATTTTATACATAAAATAAGTTGAATGAACTGTCAGTGTCAGAGGTTATCCTCAATAAACAACAAGAAATTTGACTGAAATGAAGTTCAAATACACTTTAAACACTTTATCTCAGGTAAATAACAAATAAAAATATCTATTTTGTTTCATATAATGATTCAAAACATTATTTAGGATAATCAACAAAGGTGAAACTTCTCACAAGTGACAAGTGGGTCTCTCCTAGCTTGAATATGTGTTATTATTAAAATAAACGGATATAATCTAAGTAATAAACATATTTAAATAAGACAGCGATATGAACAACAAAGGAAGGATTTAAAGGTATGTTTACTTTTCTTATTTCAAATATGATTCAACCACCCATTCTACATTTACCTATATTTATTTCCATTCATTCATTGCAATTATTCATTATTTTCGAAATAATTTATATTTCTACTTTAAAATTTTAATTACTTGTTTTTTTTTTTAGTTACTCTGATAGATTCTCATATATACCTGAAGAAAGGCAAAATAAACTCCTGGGATTAAAAAAACAGATAAACTAAATTAATATTTATGTTAATCTATCTATATTAAATTAATATAGGTCTATAAAAATAATAATTATGTTTTAACACATTATTTCATAGATCTTTATAAGGTAAATGTACATATAATAAATAAATACAAACATTATATCAGGTATTTCCTGTTGTAATTTTATAAAAACCCATCCTTCCTTGTCTTTATTTATTTTTTAATAGCTATTAACAGACAGATTTTCCAAAAGATATTAAATAAGGACAAAAATAGATGAATTAGAAATTTTTTCCATAACCTAACAAAATTGTTCTACCGTTAAATCACATCAAATTAAACTTGTTTATGGATAAATAAACACCTATATAAATCTAATGATCCTATTTTATATTAATATTTAATCAAATAGCTAAAAAAAAAATTTATAAGCTAATTAGCCTGATTTAAAAGCGTTTCAATGTAAATCCTATGGGCGGAATAGCAAAGTTTGTCCTTCAACTTCTATTTTTATGTTGGGGTAGGTAAGTTATCAAAATGACCTATATACAGGGACTCTAGTATAATTTATAATAGTAGCAAAAAAAAATAAATAAAAATACTAATTATATTTGTATTCTTTAAATTTTAATCGTTATTATTAGGTTACAAAACAAAAAATGTTTAAATATTTAAATATCGTAAAATAAAAATAATAAATACGTTGGTTGCTCTGGCTGTCGGATGTTAAATTATAAAGAAATTTGTAATATACTATAACCTCACTTTTTCTCTTCGTCAGATGAATATCTATAATAATTACACAAGGAAGGAAGCAGGTGCAGCCAAAATAAAGCCTCCGATTTTGTTACAATTAATGAGACGTTTCGAGAAAACTTTATTTCCTCATCATCAGTCTTTCAAATTGTATTTGTGCCCTTTTAACAACTCCGGGACAAATACAATTTGAAAGACTGATGATGAGGAAATAAAGTTTTCTCGAAACGTCTCATTAATTGTAACAAAATCGGAGGCTTTAATTTTGGCTGCACCTGCTTCCTTCCTTGTGTATAAATCAACATCCACGTACTTCATTGGTTATCTATAGTAATTAATAATATCGCTTAATACGTTTCAGAAACTAAAGAAAACTCAATTAAATTTATGCATTTATATATTTCCTCTCTCCCGTGATATTATAGTCACCAAATTCTTATTTATTTCAATGAAACAAATCAGGTTAGTGGATACTTTATAGTTTAAAGCTCCGAATTTCAACCTATAGTTTAAATACAGCTTTTACGAACCAATCACCCTTTAAATACGTTCTTGCAACCCGGCATCAGTCTGCCAGGTGTCGTCGCGACGCCGCGATAAATTAGTCCTAGTTATGTACAAAATTAGTTTTAATTATTTTACGATTCACTCCAGGTTAAATAACAAATATTCTTTATAATCTATATAGTTTAGAAACATATTTATATTTATTATTAAAAACACTATCAACAAATTAAAAATTAAAATTATAAATAGATATGC
Source organism: Euborellia annulipes (assembly GCA_023213315.1). Lineage (NCBI taxonomy): Eukaryota > Metazoa > Arthropoda > Insecta > Dermaptera > Anisolabididae > Euborellia > Euborellia annulipes. The sequence continues at coordinate 8,913 of JAKCPI010030667.1, forward strand.
CAGCTATATATTTTAAGTAAAAATGTTATACTTTCTTATTTAAGTGAATTTTTAAATGTTTTTTGTAAGAAGAGGGAGCGTTAAATTTTTTGTTACATATCTCACACTGATATGGTTTCTCGCCTGAATGAACTAATAAATGCCTTTTCAAATCAATAAGTTGAATAAATCGTTTTTTGCATATCTCACACTGATATGGTTTCTCGCCTGTGTGAATTAATAAATGTGTTTTCATATTACTTTTTTGAGTAAATTGTTTGTTACATATGTCACACTGATATGGTTTCTCGCCTGAATGAACTAATAAATGCCTTTTCATATTACTTATTTGAGTAAATTCTTTTTTACATATTTCACACTCATATGGTTTCTCGCTTGTGTGAATTAATAAATGAGTTTTCATATCACTAATTTGAGTAAATTGTTTTTTGCAAATATCACACTGATATGGTTTCTCGTCTGTGTGAATTAATAAATGCTTTTTCATACTATTTTTTTTAGTAAATTTTTTGTTACATATCTCACACTCATATGGTTTTTCGCCGGTGTGAATTAATAAATGCTTTTTCATACTACTTATTTGAGTAAATTTTCTTTTACATATCTCACACTGATATGGTTTCTCACCTGTGTGGATTAATAAATGTTTTCTGTGAGTAGATTGATCCACATATTTCTTTTTGCATATCTCACACTCATATGGTTTTTCGCCGGTGTGAATGAATAAATGCTTTTTCATACTACTTATTTGAGTAAATTTTCTTTTACATATCTCACACTGATATGGTTTCTCACCTGTGTGGATTAATAAATGTTTTCTGTGAGTAGATTGATCCACAGATTTCTTTTTGCATATCTCACACTCAAATCGTTTCTCGCCTGTGTGGATTAATTTATGTGTTCTGAGAGTAGAGGGATCGGCAAATTGTTTTTTGCATATCTCACACTGATATGGTTTCTCGCCTGTGTGAATTAATAAATGCCTTCTCATGGTATTTATATGAGTAAATTGTTTTTTACATATCTCACACTGATATGGTTTCTCACCTGTGTGGATTAATAAATGTTTTCTGTGAGTAGATTGATCCACAGATTTCTTTTTGCATATCTCACACTCATATCGTTTCTCGCCTGAGTGAATTAATAAATGTTTTCTAAAATTACTACGTGATCTAAATTGCTTTTTGCATATCTCACACTGATATGGTTTCTCGCCTGTGTGAATTAATAAATGTGTTTTCATACTAATTTTTTGAGTAAATTGTTTGTTACATATGTCACACTGATATGGTATCTTGTCTGAGTTCTTTTTTAAATTACGTTTGAGATTAATCTCAGAAACATCACATTTAATAATTTTTTTTTGCCTTCCCTTTTGTATTTTAGTATCACTTTTATCGGTTGTTTTTGAAGAATCTCTATTTTTTGAGCAATTTGTTTGAATATCTCGGCATTTAATGTGGTTTTTTCTTCTCTCCCATAAAGGTGAAAATTTCCCTTAAACAAAAAACGTCAAACAAATAAAAAGTAATTATTAGTGAAATCGTAGTTTGAATTTAGGGCCTTAAATGCATATATAAATGTAGGTAAAAGAAAGTAAAATTCTTTTGAAAGAAGAAGTTAAGTCTAAACTTTTGTAATTGCATATTTGCAGATGGAAGTGGATCCAGGAAGTATTTAGTTATTTCTACCCATAATGGTTAGTTACTTTAGATATAAATGTTTGCCCTTTGGTGTTATTTTTCCGCCGCTTTTTTCAAAGGACCATAGTATAGATTTAATTTTATCGCGATTAAAACGAGTAGTTTGTTATCTCGACGATATCATTATAACGGGCAAATCTACGGAGGAGATCCTCGAAAGATTAAGTATAAACGGAAGTAAAACGCAGTTGTATAGGGCGATTTAATTTCCGAGGGTCACCAATCGAAGAACCTGGGTTCCGAGGGCACCGACAATTGAAAAGAGAAAATGACATAGGATAATGTTTATGTTTTTTTTTTAAGTTTATTATTTGAAAAAACTGCTGTCTGAAAAAAATTGAATATCGAGCGAACCATAAAACTTTGGGGACTGTTCTTTTGTGAGGTTACTAACCATGAAATGTACTAATGTAGGCCAGATGGGTAACCCGGAATTATTCTTGTGTTGGGAGATATGGCCATGCCAATTTGGAAAATTTCAATCATGGATAACTTCCTTATTTCAAATGGAACATGCTACTTTTTTTTATACCATGGGACGTAGAATTTAATTAGCTTTCAGATGATATAAGGTTGTCTATATCCATCTTTGATAATTTTATTTTTATTTCAAAATATCCAAATAGAAAAATATAAGCAAGGAGGAGCTTCATGACGTGGACCAATCAAAAACTGTGACCTGAAAATTGTTTGTTTACTAGTTTTTGGCCAACCTGTGTATTTAAAGACCTTGGAACAAATGAACACTTTTTTCTCATTCACACTCACACACACATTCACACAGTCTTTTCGGCAACTTAGGCCATATAAGTCATTTACGATATCCGTTATTAATTAATATACATATATTGGGGGTCCAGGCATTCTTATTTATGCCATTTGGTATCCAAATGGCTTAAGGCGGGGCAGGAGCGAAGGTGTTACGCATGTTTTTCCCACTAAGATGGCGTTGTGTGTCATTAAAAGTATGCCCAAAAAATCAAGTAATTCAAAAATTTGCCAAGAGATGTCAGAATGATAGCTAATAATATTTAATGCATTTGGTTGATTTTCATTGATCTTCTAACTATAAATACTTTATAAATGTTGTTATATATTATGTATCTTTTATAAAAGCATAAAAATATATAGATATAGGCCAAAAGGGGATCAGCTGTTAGACTAGCCTGCCATCTATTGCAAGAATGCTGAACTAATTTGACAGATGAATTTTAAATAAATCATCTAAGCTTATTTTAAAAATTTCTTAATTAATATGTGATTATTAATAACAATAAATTCATTTTTAAATTTAAAAAAAATTAAAGATTATTGGGACAGATTGTTTTTTTGTACTTGCTTGATAACAAAAAAATTAATTACGATAATTTTTTAATAAGTCTGTTGGGTGCACTACGGATGATTTCTTCTTTGTACTACCGGCTGCCACCACCTAGCGTTCCTTAGGTTGCTAGGGACCTTTTCTTCTTATAAATGAAAACGATGTTGTTATGTTTTTAGACAAGTTTTATTAATTACTATTTGTACAAGTAACACAGATGTTGTGCGTTGTATGTCAAACTAAGGACCAACTGAAGAGGATGAGGCGACCTCAGCTTTTATAGCTTGAATCCGCGTCATCCTATATTGTTTTCTCACACGTGCTAGCAAAGTCAGCGATCGTCGTTATATTACTGTCTATTCTGCTATCCTTCCACATGGGAAAGATATCGTATATTTCTTTCTCATGCTGGGTTTGCAGCAATTTGAGTTTGTTATTCATTTATTTATTTATTTATTTATTCATTTATTTATTTAACACAAATATAAATGTTCTGGGACATTGTCCCATAGAACATATGTACATAAAATTTTCTTTTCTTCCTTTTTTTTTTCTCTTTACATTGTACACATAAATTATTATAGATTTTGTAAAAATGCAAATAAACGATTCTTGAAGACTGCAAGGGTGCGGGACTCTCTAATATCCGGAGGAAGAGAGTTCCACAGACGACAGGACGCGACCGGAAAGGACCTCGCATACATGTCCGTATTGTGACGTGGAACATATAAGCAGCTGCCATTCAATCTGGTTTCCCCTCCTCGGACAGTAGATTGATATACAAATAATGAACGCAGATATGATGGACACCCCACATTCAAGATCTTGAAAATCTGACAGCCGAGGAAATATTTTCGACGATTGGCAACTGTGAGCCAATTTAAGTCCCGTAGATGCGGGGTGATGCGCACGTCCAAACGCAGACCCTTCACAAACCTCAAACATGAGTTCAAAGTCCTCTGGAGTTTCATGTTTAATTCCGATGTTAGGTCATTGTAGACAACACAGCTGATCCAGACATACCGTCAGCGATATGTGATTATTTATTTCCCGTGGATGATTTTGGAATCTGCATACTTGCAGGTGTTGTTTTTAGTTGTGAGATAGCAACCTGAGTTGTTATTCTCTTTCCGTCTAGCCTTATCGTCAGCAGATATAGGATCCCTAACTTTGCTCGCACTTGTGCGGTGACTCATTTGTCTTTATATTAAAACAACATATGGAATATATAATAATGATTAATTAATTTTTTTTATATTAGGCGGGCACCACAAGTCATTAAAAAAATTATAGCTCGATGTCCCAATAATCTCTTATGAATTTAATTCATTTAAAAAAAACTACATTGAAAAATTCCTTATAATAGTTTAGTTTTTTTTTAAGTACGTTTAGACGTCGCTCCTGAGCCCCCTTAAATAAAATCATCGGACTGCCTGGGATCCGAACCCGCGATTTTTGGTATACGAGGTTAGCATGCTAACCCCTACACCAAGCCCCGAGGGCCCGCATGCTTTTTTCTACTTGTGATTATTTCATTGTTTTAAAAAAATTATTTTACCAGGTATATTTTTTAAAACTTTCATGGTTCAAACCTAGAAAATTTCTAATAAAGATTTTCATTTTCTTTTATAAAAACCATGAAATAATCACAAGTAGAAAGAAAACGCATGGGTGGGACTTAATATTGACCCTCACTGTTCAAGAGTACAGGGTGCTTCAAACAATTTTGAAGACAAAATGCGAATATAGTCGACATTTTATAGAGTGTATAGGAAAAACAATTGCTTTGTGAATTTTAATCAAAATTGTTAGAGCCAATTTGAGAAAATTTAACAAAATCGAAAACTGAAAAAGTGCATCAGTAAAGTACTAGTACTTTTTGGTCGATTTTATTCAAAGCTTCGAGTCGCGTGTCAGTAAATGTGACCGTCCACATGAAAAGGTACCAAATCTTCCCCGTGGTCAAAATTGAGTTTTTATGCTTTCTGTACAGAAACACATCCTGCTGAGCAAGCCTGTGTTTTTAGAATTTGTTCATCATTTTTTGTTTAGAAGATATGAATTTTTAAAATTTTGTTTATGAAAAATCTTGAGAAAAATGAGTTTTGTTTCTTTTCCAAATTTTTTATATAAAATACATCGATTCTGATGAATCGAATATTTCATCATATAAGATGAAGAAGTAAAGTAATTTTTAAAAAATCGATTTTTTTTATCGGCTCTCCTGAAAATTTAGCCCAGTGAAGATTTGGTACCTTTTCATGTGGACAGTCACATATATAAAATTTCAACCACCTAGCTCTTTTCATTCTTGAGATATTTTGTTCACAGGCACAGAGACAAGCCATTTAGCGGGATCCACTTCTTGTCCAACTTAGAGGACCTCAAAACGAATAAAATAAATAAATTTATTAACCCGCTTAACCCGGCCGTAACTAGCTTTTTTAGGGCTCTGTGCAAAAATTTTTTTAGGGCCCCTATATTTTTTGGAAAAAAGTAATTATAGTTCAAATAGATATCATATAAAAAATTTATTGTACACAAAAATATATTACATTTATCTGTTATTTTCAATTCTATGATTTTATGCTGTGGCGTATCGTACATCCCCGCAAACCCCACGATGCGGGGGGGGCGGTCAAATGTATCAGAAAAATTTAAAATATTTATTTTTCCGATATCAGAGATCATGAAAAAGTTTAGTTTTTTTTATTATAAATTTAAAATCTATAAAAAAATTAAATATTTTTAAATAATTTTTCTTTTATTTAATGAATTATTTAAAATTATATTTAAAAATATTATATACAATGTATAATTTCAGGGTTATTTTAAATAAAATTATAAGGTTAATCGTAAAAAGTCTTAAATGGTCCTAACAAGTAAGTTGCCGAAAAGACTGTGTGAATGTGAGTGTGAATGAGAAAAAAGTGTGAGTGTTTTTTTATAAAAAATAAAAAAAAAAATTATTTTATATATATATATATATTTTATTTTAAAATTTCGAATAAAATTTTTGTAAATCATATTTGTAAAGAAAATTCAATTAGCAATTTCGTTTTAGGGCCCCCTAGATATATGGGCCCTGTGCGGGTGCACCTGCCTAGTTACGCCCCTGCTCGCGCATCAGACCTCGGTGGCTAGGTCCAACAAACACAATACAGATTTAAATTCAATAACAACAAATAAAACAAAACAAAAGAAAAAAACAAACAAAAAAATAGAAATGTATGCCCATTAACAAACAACATGTTCATACATTTCCATTAAAACAAAAAGGTATAGGCTTATATAAAAAAAATCTGGTGTGACTGTCGCACAGCACACAACGTTCTCTTACCTTCGATAATCGAAAGTTGTGTTCTGCGCTTGTCCCACCAGATTATTCGTATCGACATATAATTAGTTTCCGCCGATATATTAGAATCAAAAAAATTTTTTGAATTTTAATCAAATCGTTGGAGCGAATTTTGAGAAAATCGAAAAAAAAAACTGAAAAAACACATCAGTAAAGTACTAGTACTTTTTGGCTGATTTTGTTAAAAAGTTTATTTTCACGCCTTAGGTGGGTGCCTAACTTAAATATAAAATTTCAATCTCCTAATTCCTTCATGCTAAAAAATTGAAACCAGACACACACACACACAGAGAGATGTGACAGACAGACCATGTTGCAAAAACCATTTTTTTGGATTCAGGGGACCTCAAAACGTGTATATCCATCAAAATCTCGACATCGAATTTTTGACAAGAATCCAATACTTTTATATATATATGTATAAGCTGAAGAGAAGTTGCAGTTAATGTTATGGAATGGAAGAGAGCAAGTACAGGTGCAGCAAATAAAGAGAGCCTTTGAATGCCAAATGCCGTAAAGGGGACGTTTCCGACAAAATTTTATTCGTCCATCATCAGTCCTCATTGGCTTATAAACTAATTAGGCACAAAGTTGTCTTTATTGTTGCGGCACAAATTTGTGCACATGTATTATTTTTTTTTTTTTATAAAATCAAACGAGTGTTTAATGCTTCGTGAGAATCTATAAGAAATATGTATATTAACATATATGTAAAAGAATGAAAATCAACTATCAAAAATTCGCGAAAGCAACGAGACCAGGTATAAACGTCGCATTAGCCATCCCGACATTCGTTTAGGGAAGGAAAACCTGGCGTGATATATATATATATGGTATGTTTATAGGCAAGAGAAAGTAAAAATTCAGACAGATCTTTTCAAAATACTCACTTTTTAAATGGCTAGAGCCAAATTTAATATTATCAAAGGTGTCTATATTCTTCGCTGTGCATTTTTTATGGTGCTTCCATAAGAAATATAAATTTATATAATTGCATTTACAAAAGATGCACATGAAAACAGGACCTAAAAGAAACAAAATAATTCTTTTAAATAAAATTAATATCATCTAAGCCATTAAATTAAATATTGTAAAGATGCTTTGAACTTTTATTTAGGATCCTTTTTGGTGTGAGTAGTTTAAAATTAAATATATTTTTATATTGTATATATGCAGAGTGTCCCAAAAAAAGATTGTTATATTAAATTAATGAATTGTGATCCCTAAATACCAACGAGAGCAACGTCCCCCGGTTACCATCAGTATTTGATTATAAACTAATACATAGAGTGAAAGCTTAAATTCGTAACATATATTGTACTTAACAAACAAATATATATATTCATATGAGTGGGTAGTTGAGATGCAAAATTCGTTCGTTATAAAAATTATGAAAATATCGAGTTAACAGTTGATTCTGAGAGATATTTTGGCGCTATATAATAAATAATGTGTAAAGGACGTGTTTTGCATCTCGCCCAGGGAACAATCTGGCCTACTCATATATTTATTGTAAGATACAAATTAGATTTGATAAAAGAAATGATATCAGAGGTTTTGAAAATGAATGAATTACCTGAATGAATTGGATATTTGATTTTCTGAGTATATTCTTCTGTGGCGTTCATTTCTTGTTTATCTATTTTAGACATCACCTCGCGTCTTATATATGGCCAGTCAACTTTAATGAGAATTAAATATGATTTTTTCTACCTATTTTTTACTAAATAATTAATAATTAATAAAAGACAAGTAAAATAAGCTATGGTAGTGTAATAATAATTATTCCCTGGCAATAATACATAGATAGAACAAATGCACCCTCAAACAGGGAACAAAGACGCTCAATGGAAACAGTTTCGTTGGCACCCGTTGCGAGCGCTACTTACACTCAATTTCCCACAAAATTATAAATTCTAACCTCCAACTAGGGAAAAATTTTACTTCACATATTTATGCAACATAATTAAATAAATTGCGATAAACAAACCAAATAGGTTTATTCGTTTATTAGGCACCCTCCCAAGGGGTAAAAATCGGCTAAAAAGTATTAGTACTTATTCAGTTTTTTGCGATTTTCTCAAAATTTGCTCCAACAATTTTGATTAAAATTCATAAATCAAATATTTTGTTGATGCTCTTTAAAAAGTCTATCAGTGAAATCTTTCGTGAAAATTGTTTGAAGTACACTTTACTGATGTGCAGAGTTGGGTTTTATACATGATTTTGCAGTTTTATACAAAAGTCGCAGATTAAACTGTATAAAATGTATAAAACGTATAATATGTATAAAACTGGGATGCACAAACCCGACGAGAAAGCAAATTCAAAAAAAAATCATTTATGACTAGGATGAGTCCTATTTTTTTATTATTTATATATAAAAACAAATTTTCAAAAATCAGTTGGCAAATGATTGACAGAACTAAATTAAACTTAATAAAAGAATAAAAAAAAAAAAAGTTATTGATTGCTTGTGGACGAATTAACCACTTGAGCCAAACTTTATTTAATTGAATTAGGGAAAAATAAGCCTTATAAGAAACATGAAATTAAAGAAGTATTAAAAAATTTTAATATTCCACATATGATATATCATTTTTCTTTACTAACGTCAGATTGTTTATGCCTTGATGTAATTAAACCAAAAACTCTATCTAACATATGATACATGTCATTAATTCTTGAATTCCCCCTAATTCCAGAGAACTAAAGCCCTTTTAATTATATGATCTAATTTGGGAGATATTGGCGATCAAAGTTAATCTTATTTTCGACCTTAATGACATCCACACTCTCAATTCTATATTATCGAAAAAGCTTATTTAGCATTGTCTGATTAAAACCAAATTTTTACCAGAGATTTATAATTAAATAATGAATCTTTTTCTAAAGTTTCATTGAGATTGGTAAAGAAATAAATAAAATATTGACTATTTTGTAAATTGAGTTTTAGAATTCGGGATTCCGGATGGGTAAAGAGAGCGCTCTATGAACCGGCTCTAGGCTTGCAACTGAGATCCCAAATTCTAAAACTCAATTTACAAAATAGTCAATATTTTATTTATTTCTTTACCAATCTCGATGAAACTTTAGAAAAAACTCATTTTTTAATTATAAATCTCTGGTAAAAATTTGGTTTTAATCAGACAATGCTAAATAAGCTTTTTCGATAATATAGAATTGAGAGTGTTGATGTCATTAAGGTTGAAAATAGACTTAACTTTGATCGCCAATAACTCCCAAATTAGATCATATAATTAAAAGGGCTTTAGTTCTCTGGAATCAGGGGGAATTCAAGAATTAATAACATGTATCATATGTTAGATAGAGTTTTTGGTTTAATCACATCAATACATCAATAGGTTAATTCATTCATTAGGTGTTCTTAGGTCAGCGCCATCTATGAATTGCTTGGTCAAGTTTGAAACTAAGATGCTATGGGAAACTGAATATATTTCGACACAAAAAATCTGGTGTGGGCAGCACGGTGCACAACTTTCTCTTATTTCGATAAGAGAAAGTTGTGTGGTGTGCGCCAGTAGGTAGCATTAAACTAATAAATAATTTTTAACCTGGAGTTGTCCAATCTTGGTTGTCAGTTCTGAGCTGTTTGTTCCCTGGCTGTGGAAAAATACTCGTAAATGTTGACAAGATCAGGAAGCAAACGAAATAAATCAATCAGATCTTAAATTAGTGGCCCAGCCATTAATTTTCTTTAAAGTAGATTAGCTATTAGTATTGTTAGGCAATATCGGGTACGAGTATTTAATTCAAGAGTGAATAACGCGAGAATATATAAATATTTAAACAAGAAATGAACGCTACAGAGGAACATCAACATCAGGACATCAAATATCCAATTCAGATAGGTAATTCATTTTTATAACCTCAAATGTCATTTCTTTTATCAAATTTAATTTATTTTTTATCTTACATATACACAAATAGATTAACATGGAGAGAAAAATTTGAGTATAATATAAAGTGCAAATGAAAATATGTTAACATCCAAATTAATTCCTGTTCCCCCCTTGATTTCAAACGTCAGCTGTTAAAATAAATATATTTTTAAAGAAAAAATTCTGACTGCGTTTTCTTCTAACTTTCATTCTTGATTTAATTTAATGGCTTAGATGATGATATGAATTTTATTTAAAAGAATTATTTTGTTTCTTTTATGTCCTGTTTTCATGTGCATCTTTTGTAAGTGCAATTATATAAATTTACTAGACGCAAAGCCCGCCTTCGGCGGGGCTTTACGCCTAGCTAGGGGCTGCGCCCCTGGACCCCCCCCTTGCTCGCCTTCATTGAAAATTGTGGATTTCTATAAAACATATACATATACGTATACATACCGGTACATACAAACATTTTTCCCAATTCATTTTTATAATATATAGAGTTTATTTTAACGGTTAATTATTCATGAACTGAAGATGTTTTGTGAATCATATACTTTCCGGAACTCTCCCGGTACACAGACAAAAAATTTACGCCGATATTTTAGAATTCAAAATGTAAATAAATAAAAAATCGTAAACATGGGTAAATATTTATATTTTGTTACCATGGCAACTATTTCTCCTAATTTTTATTTTTTTCTTATTTTAACGGTTAATTACTGATTAACTTATTGTTATTTGTGAAACAAAACATGTCCGGGATTCTCACAAACATACACAAAAAATTTCATCAAAATCGGTTCAGTCTTTTAGGAGGAGTTCAGTCACATACACACGTACAGAAGAATTATATATATAAAGAATATTTCTTATGGAAGCACCATAAAAAATGTATAGCGAAGTATATAGACACCTTTGATAATATTAAACATGGCTCTAATCATTTAAAAGGTGAGTATTTTCAAAAGAAAACGATCTGTATGTAATCTGTCACTCTTTTGAATTTTTAATCTCTTTTACCAATATATACCTATATATATATATATGATATATTTAAAGGTTCTGGAACCAAACACAAACCCGATTACACAGAACCAACCACTGTCCATTCCTCAGAGACAAACCCAAACCTCTGAGACATCCACCAAACACACCACCAATACACCGACTTGGGGAGTAGGCAGATTGAGGCTCCGTAGTCAATCTAAACCGAACACAATTACACACAACAAACCTTCCTCCAGCTCCAGGGAATAAACCCAGCTCTCAGAGACCAATCCACGCCTCTGAGTCATCCACCAAATTGACCTGGTGACCAGGAAGACTGCGACCCCGTAAACAACCCCCTCCACCATTACCTCCTCGGGGGGGGGGGGGGGGGGGGGGGGGGGGGGGGGGGGGGGGGGGGGGGGGGGGGGGGGGGGGGGGGGGGGGGGGGGGGGGGGGGCGGGGGGGGGGGGGGGGGGGGGGGGGGGGGGGGGGGGGGGGGGGGGGGGGGGGGAACTTCCTTCTCTCTTGAAAATGGCTCCAAAAGGAGAGCCGCAGCAAAACCCAAACCAATCTTTTATTAAATTTAATTTAGTTTAATTAATTGATAATCTAACAATTTAAAATTTGTAGTAGGTGTTCCACCTGGCATTTTTGAAAATTTGTTTTTATATATAAATAATAAAAATATGACTCATTCTAGTCATAAATGATTTTTTTTTTGAATTTCCTTTCTCTTCGGGTTTGCGCATGCCTATCCGAGTTTTATACAGTTTTATCCGCGATTTTTGTATAAAACTGTAAACCCAAATCTGATTATATATCATATTATATAACCCTTGATTATATATAAAGATTACTCGAAAATTTTGACAAAATAAATCATATAAGCTTAATCATTGTTAAATTTCTAGATTTGTTAACCAGTCAATTATATTAAAGAGTAAATAGCTCGAGAATATGTTTGAAATTAAACAAGAAATGAACGCTACAGAGGAACATCAACATCAGGACATCAAATATCCAATTCATATAGGTAATTCATTTTTATATCCTCAAATGTCATTTTTTGTTGTTTTTACTTATATTCAAAAAAGAATATATACATACGTATATATTAAACAAAGGAGTGAAAAATTTGAGTATAATATAAAGTGCAAAGCAGGGAAATGTATCGTTTGCTTTATTCTGCTTGGCAAGGCTGGGAATTTAATTCTAAAGAGCGAATAAATAAATGGATGGAATTGAGAATCAAATGTTTTTAACATCGATTTCACCAGCTGCTGGCAACTTCTTGGATGCATTTATATATATTCGGGTAGTCCTTATTTTTCAAGTTGCATTTTTTTAATGCAGATACCTCTCAAATTGTTCCTTTATAAAAAAAATAATTCCTGCAAAATGGGAAAAAAAAATCGGTGACAAAGAACCCGGGGCTTAAAGTTTAAAAAAACAATTACATAGAAATTTTTAGATATACTTCTAGTTGGTTCACTTGAATGGTTCAACAGAAATACCCCTTACACTCACCCCCCTTTCCCGACTTCTAATTTTTCAGCGATCCTAACTGTCCAAACTTGAATGTACATCTGGCAATTTTTTTCAAGAATTTTTTAATATAATATAAATCTTTATTGTTTGTCCAATGAAAAATCAAATACACTATGCCAAGCTACCTACCATTTCGACGTGACATTTTAGCTGTGCTTTTTCATAATATGCGAGAAGTGAAATTAAATTTACTAGACAGTACTTCTTTAGTAATTGAAAAACAATGAGTCAAGCTCGTGTCCCTATTCAAGATCGCTCAAACTGTAGAAAAAAAATGTAAAATTCTTGAAGCACTGTAAAATTTCTTTTGATAACTCTGTATATAATTTTATATAAATTATTTTCGAGATATATTTATTTGAATAAAATATTAATATTCAATGAATACTCAATTCGGATTTGACTAAGCATTCTCACATATTTGTTAAATATAATCTTATTGAACTAAAAAATATGATTGGCAAATAATTATGAAATGAAAAAGAAATTATGCTGAAGAACTTTGACAGATGATATAATTGAATCTATCTGTCTTTAAAATCAGAATGTCTTTATTCTATCCTAATTAGCCCATGGGATATTTTTATTTAGACCTCTAGAACAAGAGGCAGATATTTTAACACTATGATATCGCCCATATATTAATATTATGTGACAACATAGAACTACCCCCTTCCCACGAATAAAATTTCTTATACAAAATTCATTTTTTTTTTAAGTAAATTTTCCTTCGTGACACAAATAATCACTTCATTTTTCTCTGTTGTGAAGATCATTCGGCCCCGGGTCCCCCATGTCACAATTAGAAACGTTTTGTTCAGAACTCTCCCCCCCCCCCAATGCGTTACATATCATATGGACGACCCCTTTGATGATATGAATGTTATTTAAAAGAATTTTTTTTTCTTTTAGGTCCTGTTTTCATGTGCATCTTTTGTAAGTGCAATTATATAAATTTATATTTCTTATGGAAGCACCATAAAAAATGTATAGCGAAGAATATAGACACCTTTGATAATATAAAACATGGCACATCTAATCATTTAAAAGGTGAGTATTTTCAAAGAACATCTCGCACCATTAGAATAACAAGGTTCTAACTGACATTTTTGGCGAAATTGAGTTTAAATCATTAATGAATATCTCTTTAGTATATCTATGCAGTGAACTGACTTAGGATGCGATATGTTGGAAAAAAGGGAACTAGCTAGAATAACAAGGTTCTATCTGACATTATCAGCAAGTTTGTTTTGGGTTAACATGGTTCTAACTGTCATCATGACCCCTCATGCAGATATCAGCAGCCTATTTTATTTAAAAAAACTAAACATATACAATCTTACGGCATATTTTACCAAGAAGGTGTATTGTGCATTGTGGCCAGAAACATTTTCAGGTCGAACGGGAAAATTTTGAACTTTTTTTCAGTTTTTCGCATATATATCGTAAACTAAGCATATTTTGATTACCATAGTCCAAGACAAAGTTGTAGTGTATTAAATTTACTAAAATATGGTACACTAAACGAATTTTTGACTCAATACTGACCGAGGTACGGCCGGTCAAAGTTTGACAAATTTTCCTGAAATATAAAATTTTGTCTAAATTAGTTAGTTATCGATATATATGCGAAAAACTGAAAAAAGTTTAAAATTTTTGAGGTGTTTTCCTCTCCTGCCCCTCTTCAAGTTAGGACAAAGTCACGAAGTCGAAGACTTAGAATAGATAAGCTAGAGTACCCCCCAAATAACTTGTTAAAAATTTAATTCACTTTGGAATACTTTCTAGGTAAAAAGTGGATATCCTCTGGACTATTCGTTTTTTCGGACATTTTTTACATTTCGAGAAAATTCGTCTAACTTTGACCGGCCGTACCTCGATCAGTATTGAGTCTACGAATTTGTTTAGTGTACCATATTTTAGTAAATTTAATGCTCTACAACTTTGCATGGTGCTATGGTTCGCAAAATAAGTTTAGTTTACGAGATATAAGCGAAAAATCGAAATAATTCTCAAATTTTTGAGGTCTTTGTCACCCTCCACTCACCCCCCCCCTCACTGAGGGCCCTCGAGGTTAATAATCTAGGATAGACATCCTAGAGTACCCCCAATCCTTTCGGATATTTTTCCGGCAAAAAGTTATATCGAATGGTCTGTATTGTGATTTTCCACTTATTTTTCAGAAATATTAAATCTATAGATTTTAACGAAGAAATCGTTATGATAAAACTTCAAGAGAATTATATTTGCTACAAAATGAGACAAGAATCAGTTTTCTACGACACTTGGTTTTCATTTTATGAAGTAAAAACTATGAATTTTTACATAAAATCGCACTTTTTCGAAATTTTAACCCCGTTGAGGCACGGATTTACGTTATCCAATTTAGCTAAAACTTTGCCATTATCATTTTCTAGCCAAAAGGCAAATTTTAGAAGGTTCGGCCGAAAGAAATTAAAAAATTTTGTTTTTTGCGGCTACCCTAATGTGCAGTTAGAACTAAGTTATTCTGAAAATGCTCATTAGCAGAATAACAAAGTTCTATCTGCAAAATGCTACTATTTATTTAAAATCAATGATAATGTTTTTTTATCATCCAAACATTGGAAAATAATAACTTTAATGTATACAACTTATTTAAAAATTTTGGGACGAAAACTGTTATATTTAACATACTACAGCTATTCCAAACTTTGACTTCATTATTCTCAAAACTAGTGTTGGTGCAGTTAGAACCTTGTCATTCTAACGGTGCGATCTGTCATTCTTTTGAATTTTTTTTTTTAGTTTAGCTATCTAAAATTGAAAATATTCTTTGTCTTAAAATATCTTTTATTTAAAGCGGTCCAGCGTTGGCCAGGCTTAACCCATGACTTTCTCTGTTTGGGATTGTTGTACCCCCCCCCCCCCCCTAATGGTCCGATGTTATACATATTATATATCATTTTACTCGGGAGGAAGTCTAGTTTTTGAATATATAAAAAAAAGTATAGGTTATGTAAGAAAAAAACTTTGTCCCCACCCCCCCTAATGGTCCGATGTTTTCCCAAAGCTTTTCAGTTCTTGGCCTTTACCCCTAGTTTATGGGTGCAAAATTTCAAAACAATTGAACAAATAGTTTTTGAGTTTTCGTTGACGAAAAAAATTGCCCACACACACACACACAGACATCATTCCAAAAACTACTTAAATGGATTCAGGGGACCTCAAAACGCATTTTGGCTGCTTCAGAAAAATTTCGATTTTTTTTTACGATTACATTAACTTTACCTGCCCAACCTACGGTTGATGGGCAAAGTTAAAAAAGCCTTTCCACGTCTCTAGGTTTCATTTCGTATGGGACCCAATTTCCCTGCTTTTGGATCATTCCCACGGCTTTCAGGCGTTTTCTGACTGTTGAAAAGTCATAATGATTCAGTTAAATCTTGAAGCGTTTAGCATGGATCTTCATCGAGCAATCACGTCAATTCTTCATCTTCGAATTTTGTTGGCTGCCCAGGTCGTTCCTTGTCTTCCGGCTCAAATCACCACTTTTAAATCGACATGTTTGTTCAGCTAGTGCATGCTGTTGTGCGCGAGATTTCAAAAATTTAATTAGTATTATTAAGTAATTGTACTAATAGCATAAAATTCAAGGTTAAATAAGAAGGATTTCGTTCATTGATAGATAATCGATTAAATTCAACTAATATGATCATAAAGATGCCAGGATAATATAAACATCCTGCACGTGGACTCTTTTTCCAAAATAAGATAAACAACTGACCCAGCTAAAATTGCACACACAAAGAGAGTGATGATTTGTCGTCTCTCTCTAAAGTTAATAAAAGGCCCAAGACTCAAGGGCGGGATAGCTTATACTAGTGCGAACACCACACTATTAACATCAACGGTGTATTGACTACCAACAACTAATTATTTTCTACCAATCATTTTTACTTATTTCATTTATAATCAACTGTATTTTTATTCAACTATTCATTTATTAAAATCATTAAAATACAATCAAGTGTACTCAATTGAAACCCCATTTTCAACTCTTTAAGAGAAGGTTCTCAGGTACCTGTAATTACCTGGGTGGTGGCAGGGGAATACCAACAGTCGAGTCTCAACAACGTGTCAACAATCAATTAATTAAAAGAATATAGTTGGGGCTCATCACAACATCAGTGAGATAGAATAAACAAGCTCACAACAATGTTCTCCATAAACTTCCACTAAAATTTGATGACTTTCGGCAGCGCCGAAATTTTAAATTTAGTTATAACCGCATATTTGCGTATTCGACCGACTATCCTGTATTTTTTTTTTTAAGGGATGTTTAAGAAAGGGTAAGGGGAGTCTGGTAGCTGGAATATGTAGAAAATCAGTGAAAAAATTGCGAAAAAAATTGATCATTTTTAATGATTTTTTTGCAATTTAAGGTAATAATATTATTTTCCATCTCTCCAAATTGATTTCATACTCTTATGATTAACGAAAAGGGGTGGAAATGAGTAGGGGGCCCTCCCCCCCGAAAACGCTACATGGTGGGGTAAAACGGAGGTCATATTTGGATTCAGAACGTCATTTTATTTAAGAATCTGAAGGAATTATCTCAGGGCTTTTTTTCTTGCCGATTAGTGTTATTAATTTTTATTTGTTTGCTTATTTAATTTTTTGTTTAAGGGAAATATTCACCTTTATGGAAGAGAAGAAAAAACCACATTAAATGCCGGGATATTCAAAGGATTTGCTCAAAAAAAAAAGATTCTTCTAATGTAGTGACAACTGGTAAAAGTGAAATTAAAATACAAAAAGGAAGGCAAAAGAAAATTATTGAATGTGACGTTTGTAAAAAAAGATTTCTGTGTAAATCGAATTTTACAAAACATTTAAAAATTCATTTCGACAAGAAACCATATCAGTGTGAGATATGCGAAAGGAAATTTGTCTATCCCGCTAGTCTCAAGAATCATTTATTCTCTCACTCAGACGAGAAACCATTTGAGTGTGAGATATGCAAAAAGAAATTTGCCTATTTATCTAGACTCAGGAGTCATTTATTAATTCATTCAGACGAGAAACCATTTCAGTGTGAGATATGCAAAAAGAAATTTCCCACTTCCTATAAACTTAAAGTTCATTTTTTCGTTCACTCAGGCGAGAAACCATATCAGTGTGAGATATGTAAAAAGAAATTTGCCTATTCCGCTAATCTCAGGAATCATTTATTTACTCACTCAGACGAGAAACCATATCAGTGTGAGATATGCAAAAAGAAATTTGCCTATTCCGCTAGTCTCAAGAGTCATTTATTCACTCACTCAGGCGAGAAACCATATCAGTGTGAGATGTGCAAAAAGAAATTTGCGGATCCCTCTTCTCTCAGAACACATTTATTCACTCACTCAGGCAAGAAACCATATCAGTGTGATATTTGTAAAAAGCAATTTACTCGAACTTCTAATCTTAAAAGACATTTAAAAACCCACTCAGAGAAGAAACCTTATCAGTGTGAGATATGCCTAAAATACTTTACTCAACGAGGTCATCTAAGAACACATTCATTAATTCACTCAGGCGAGAAACCATATCATTGTTTGATATGCAAAAAGAAATTTGCCTATTCCTCTTCTTTCAGAACACATTTATTCACACACACAGGCGAGAAACCATATCAATGTGAGATATGCAAAAAGAAATTTGGCGATCCCTCTTCTCTCAAAAGACATTTATTAATCCACTCAGGCGAGAAACCTTATCAGTGTGAGATATGCAAAAAGAAATTTGCCCATCTCTATTCTCTCAGAACACATTTATTAATCCACTCAGGCGAGAAACCATATCAGTGTGAGATATGCAAAAAGAAATTTGGTGATCCCTCATCTCTCAGAACACATTTATTCACTCACTCAGGCGAGAAACCATATCAGTGTGAGATATGCAATAAGAAATTTGCCCATCCCTCTAATCTCAGGAGTCATTTATTCATTCACTCAGACGAAAACCCATATCACTGTGAGGTATGCAAAAAGAAATTTGCTGATCCCTCTTCTCTCAGAACACATTTATTCACTCACTCAGGCGAGAATCCATATCAGTGTGGCCCAATAGTATAACGGCCGGTCAAGTTAACTTTTGAACGTCGGTCATGAGACATTTGAACACAGTCAAATCACAGATCAAACACAATCAAGATTGGACAGCTTCAAGTTAAAAATTGTTTATAAGTTTAGGCCCAGGGTAGTGTAACTCACATCATTTGACAGTTCAAAACCTGACTCACACACGTTTGCCCGATTCACGCACTTAAGCGCTAGGGTCGCTACTTTTGAAATACTGGCCGCTTGAGCGCGCAAGTGTTAGTTGAATTTGGAACATATGATTTGGAATCAGTTAAGAAAATTCTCGTCAAATATACAGAGCGGGGAATAAACGGGAAGGGACATCACGTAGTGAAAAAATGGAGTGTGTAAAAACAAGAGAACTATCGGTTTAGAACGGCTGCTTACAGCGCCTCTTAACGGCAGCGCCTGTAAATATGAAAGGCTTTTCTCCCGAATGAATAAAATTCCCTGAATAAAACTATATATTATAACTTATCTATATTCTTATAATCACCCAAATGAATAAAATTGTAAGTGAATAGTTTTTCTCCCGTATAAATAAAAATCTGGTATTGAGGTCCGTTATCGGAGACCAGAACTAAAGGTAGACCAAAATTAGCAAATAAAGACCTTAATTGTTATATACACCAATCTGATTTAGTTGTTTTTGTTGGAATAACTCTCACCCATTTACTGTAACCATCGACGATAACAAAATAAAATAAACCATTTTGTGGTTCGAAAAAATCAATGTGTATTCTTTGCCATGGACCCGCCGGTTCTTCCCAGGGATGAATACTTGTTTTAGGAGGTTCATTTTGTTTTAAACAACATTCTTTGCATGTCCTAACCATTTCTTCTATGTCTCTATCTATATTTTTCCAATAGCAATGAGCTCTGGCCAATTGTTTCATTTTAGTCATTCCGAGATGTCCAACATGAAGTTTCTTAAGAACCGCTTGCTGTAATGACGATTAGGAATTACGACTCTTAATTAATATATACATACAGTATATACTAATATTTATATTGGTTACAAGAGTTTATCAACATTATATTTATATTCATATTTGTTTTTCCATTTTGATTAAATGCATGTTTCTTATAATTAAGAGGTTAACTTCTTATTATTACTCTTAATTACACAATATAAAGTGTGCTTCAAACAATTTTGATGGCAAAACGAGAATATACATTTGAAAGAGCATCTAAAAAATAATTGATTTTTGAATTTTAATCAAAATCGTTAGAGCGAATTTTGAGAAAATCGAAAAAAACTGAAAAAGTACATCAGTAAAGTACTAGTACTCTTTGGCCGATTTTGATTAAAAGCTTATTTTCACGCTCCCGGGGGGTGTTTAACTTATATATAAAATTTCAGCCTCCTAGCTCAATTCCTTCATGCTTAAAATTGAACACACACTCACAGACAGACAGACCATGTCGCGAAAACCAGTTTTTTGGATTCAGGGGACCTCAAAACGTGTATATCCATCAAAATCCATCAAAATAACTCACTCTTCGCCTCGGCCGGCAATGGCCTTTTTGCGGCCCTTTTTGCCTCACAGTACGACCTTCTGTCATCATCAGATCCTGATGACTGCCAAAGTCCGAATGCATCCTTCTTCTCCCGCAGCTTTTCTTGAACCTCCGGTCTCCACCACCATGTTTCCTTTTCGATCTTTCGCACTCCAGGCTTTGTGACACCGCATACGTCAGCTCCGACCCCTCTAAGTTCAAGGACTGTTTTGTCCCAGACAGGGAGAAGGGCTGAAGCAAGACGCATTCCAGCTTCACGGATTCCTTTCAGTTTCCACCACTTAACACGCTGAGAGGAGATTTTCTGAATTGGGTACTTTCTTGGGAGCGGGAGAGGAGTCAACTTCCAAAAAAAAGCATAAAGTTCCAAGTTAACATAATATATATATTTATTAAAATTAAAAATGAATAAAGTAAACATTATTGTTGTTCATAAAGAATTCGAAAAAAATATACAATATAGGCCTATTTATAATTATAGGATAATTATTATTAATTTTGGAATTGTTCAATTTTGAAATGGTCGGAGCAAACCTCGTAATGAGAATAAATATTTGTTGATTTGTTGAAGAAATCAGTATTATTTACTGTATAATTTGTATCTATGAATCTCTAAGCTGTAGGCTATGTTCAGTGGAAAACAAAATATTTTTATATTTTTCGATCCTGGATATCTGGAGCTCGGCACACATCTTTTCCTCTCCGGTTACATGCTGTACGAACAAATATATATTTATATTTTTTGAAATGCCAAAACAAATAAATTGAGCTAAAAAACCAACCTGATTTTGTATATTTCAAGAAATTCAATCGTTGACAATTTTGATCAGGAAACACACTTTGTTTCATATGCTTGAAATAACAGTTATTCACTGACTTTTTTAAAATAACCGTAATGCATGGATGGACCAATGGGAACAAATGTCTCCTGCGCATGCGCCCGCGATCAACTCAGGCGACACTAGCACCATCATACGCCAGCGCCAGTTATATTCATTCTGAACATAGGAACCAGGGGCTTCCGACTTCCGATTGGGCCGGCTGTCGCTTAACTTTTGGAGGCGTGGCTTAACGCCACCGAAAATACACCAACTTAAAACTAGTCAAAAAAAAAAGAACCTAATTCCAAATACAAAAATCATTTTTATATTTCAATAAAACAAAAACCAAAAATATTTTACAAAATGAATAAATAAATAACAAGAGAAAAGAAAAAAAAAAAAAATATTGATGAAACAATTTTTTTTTTGTAAGGGTGGCATAGTCCAATTCCAACCGTTATTCAAAGTCAGTCTCTTCTGTCATATAAGCAGAATCAAAGTTTCAATCAAATCATTTAATGTTTCCCAATAATTTCTTATCAACCT
The DNA here is from genome assembly GCA_023213315.1 of Euborellia annulipes. Classification (NCBI taxonomy): domain Eukaryota; kingdom Metazoa; phylum Arthropoda; class Insecta; order Dermaptera; family Anisolabididae; genus Euborellia; species Euborellia annulipes. The sequence goes on from JAKCPI010030667.1 coordinate 30,733, forward strand.
GTGGTGTTTTCTATCCGTTCTCCTGCCTTCTCCCAAACATATTATCCTGATCCTCTCTTTATAATATATTTCAAGGTTTCTCTTTAAGTTACTTGTGGTAGTCAGTAGGAGTTAACTTGTAATTACCACAAGTAACTTAAAGGGCCGATAGTATAACGCTCGGTCAAGTCAACTTTTGAACGCCGGTCAAGGGAACCTCGGTCAACATTTGACCGCAGTCAAATCTAGTTCCGTAGTATAAAAAAAAATGAACTCCGGTCCCATGACCGAAGCTCATACCATTGACAAACTGGCCTGTTGCTAACTTCATATTTATTTTGAGCGCATTTTTATGATTTTTGAGTTGCTGTCAGCTTGCTGTTTTAAAATTATTGCTAAGATGGCCAAATTTAAACATCAGTAAAGGGGCATATAAAAATATAAATAAATAAATAAATCGAAACACCAATGACCAGGGGGGGGGGGGTCTTGATTAAAAATTAGTTATATATGGAGCAACAAAAATTTCCAGAGAACGCAAAAATATTGTAATATTTGTTTTTTTTAATTTCAACAAAAAAACAATTTACAAATATAATACAAAAAAAATGGTATTATTTTATTTTGGCATCTTTCTCATTTGAGTGAATTTTTTTTTAGTAGATTGCTGTCAAAAAACACGTTTAGCCACCTCAATTCTAGCCTATTATCTATCAATTATATTAATAGTTTATAATTATAATATATATTCCGTAATTATAATATATATTCCGTCAAATCTGATTTGTCGTCTCCTCACAATCAAGCAATCATATCAAACATAATAATAATAGACACGATTACAAATATATTATTATATTCGACTAACTATTCTATTTAAAAGAAAAAAAAAAAAAAAAAAAAAAAAATAGAAAAAGGCCTGAGGACTAAAGCTTTTTGCTAAAAAATAAATAATATATATAATAATATTATTTTTTATTTATTAATATTTATTCCCTTATTATTAATATAAAATTTATTATTATTATTTTGTGAATATTTATATAATTTTAAAATTTTACCAACATTACTAACTATTATTTATACTTTAAATTAAAATATATTGTCAATTTTATAATAAACTGTATTTTTACTTTGTTTGGTATTTATATTTTTGAATAATGTTTTAGGTTATGTATTTAAAAATACGTGATCACATATGGCCAGCTGTCAAAATTGGCTATTTGAACTCCGGTCAAAAATTTGACTGGCCGAATTCGGCCGGTCAAGTTGAACCCTGGTCAAAGCTGATTTGACTGGCGGTCAAGTTTTATACTACGCAATTCTCGGTCAAATCGCCTGTTGACCGAGGTTCAAACTTTGAACTAGCTTTATACTATCGGCCCAAAGAGAAATCTTTAAATATTATTTTCTGTGGCTGTTTCTACATAATTTGAACCATTTCCTTGGTGTTGATATAGGTCTATATATATATATATATATATAATATATATAGACCTATACCAACTCCAGAAAATTGATATAAAATGGACACAAAAAAAAAATTAGCATATATTATATGTATTATTTACGAATAATCTATACAATAGAATTTTGAATATTTTGGACCAGTTAAGCTCCGCCCACCGCACAAGCTCCGCCCACTGCATGCAAAAGAATTTTGAATTTAGCGGTTCAAAAATTCGGTGGCGTTTGAGGGGAAATGGAGGGGCGTTAGCGACGTGAGCAAAGCATTGAGTTGAACCCCCCTGATAGGAACTATATCTCAAAAAGCACACCAAATTGCTCACCCTGAAATTGCTCCATTGACTTGTCCTCCCCCCTCCCCCCCCTGATCCAGAGCAAACTTGTCAACATGTAAACAATTTTTGTTTCAAAATTTGATAATCAAATATTAACTACCTTCAAATATTTTATATACAATTTAGGCAATATATAATATTGACTTAATACTGATTTTCCTTTTTCTTTTTTTTTGTAAAACCTATGCTTTAAATCATATTCACCAGCTGATCTAAAGAATTTCGGACAACACGCGTTTGCATAAGTATGTATAGATCACTTATAAATTAACATTTATAATTTTTAATTTATATGTTTGTTTTTAAATTAGTTTGATTACTTTTTTTTTTTTTTAAACATTCACACTTTTTTCTCATTCACACTCACACACACATTCACACAGTCTTTTCGGCAACTCAGGCCATTTAAGACTTTAGACGATAAACGTTGTAATATATATTAATATATTGTGGGTTGAGGCATTTCTATTTAAGCCATCTGGTATCCAAATGGCTTAAATAAAATCATCGGACTGCCTGGGTCCGAACCCGCGACGTTTGGTATAGTAGGTATAGAGTCATTTCATTTCAAATCAACACAGAAAAGTACCATTTTCAACCCGACCATCTCCGATTTTGATGAAATTTGGTGTGTTCATTGTTCATGATGAGAGAATGAAAAATGCCAAATTACAGAACTGTAGCACAAGTAGAACAAAAGTTATGGCCCCCCAAAATTTGAAAAATTTCGGAAAATTTCAAAATCTTTGCAAACAAAAACGGCTGTAACTTCTGTTCTAATAAAGATAGAACTATGAACCAAGTATTTTTGGAAAGGTCTTGAAACAAGCTTTAAAATGATGTACAACATGATCACATTCCAACAATGGAAATAATTAAGGTCATTGACTTTAACTTTTGACCTTGAATATCTCAAAACATGTCACCTCCAAAATTGATAAAAAAAAATATATATGCTTCCTCATTTTACGATAAACAACATATTAAAATTTCATTTTGGGACCACATTGGGATTAGAAGATAAAAATTCATATATAAAGCTATCTGATGCAAAAATGCACTACAAAGCATATGTTGAGTGCAAAAGAATTGCATAAAATATTAACCAATCACAGTTAAGCTGAAAATCTGAATAGATCATAGGCGTCGGACGTGGGGGGGACATGGGGGAGCAGAGGACATCCCCCCTCGGGATTATCCAGGGGAGGAAGTCAAAATCTTAAATATCTGGTAGTTGGTTAGCCTATATTACACAGGGCAACAAAAAGGACCTTTTTTTTGTTGACTGAGAATTTGAATCTATTTCTGGGTATTTGGGTAGCGCTGGTTCCAAAAATGCCATCAGTTTTGCCCCATCACGTCAGATTTTAGAGCTATAGAGAAAACAAAATTTTAATAGAAAATGTGCTCTAAAGCGGCTCTAATTTTATATTACCTGTTTTTTTTTTTACGGCGACACCCTTTAAAAATATGCAGATAGTTATAATACATATAAATTGCAAGTTTCAGCCGAATCGGAGGTCATTTAGACGTCCCGCAAACGGTTTTAATTTTAGAAAAATCGAATTTTTTCAGTTTTTTTTTTGCTTTGGTCACCCCTAATACAATTTTGGGTATCCCTAGTCGGAAAAAATGAACTTTGTTCAAATGAACGTTTTTGTTCATAATATCCTTAATAATTAACAGATTTTTACGAATGAATAATTTTTAGAAAGCTAAAGAACTATAGAATATCGTAAATATATGTTTTTTTACTTTCTCTTACCTATGTATATATGTAATATATATATAGAGAGAAAGTATTGGATTCATGTCAAAAATTCGATGTCGAGATTTTGATGGATCTTCACGTTTTGAGGTCCCCTGAATCCAAAAAAGTGGTTTTCGCGACATGGTCTGTCTGTGTGTGTGTGTGTGTGTGTGTGGGTGGGTGTGTGTTCAATTTTAAGGATGAAGGAATTGAGCTACTAGGTTGAAATTTTATATTTAAGTTAAACACCTCCCGGGACCGGAAAAATAAGCTTTTAATCAAAACCGGCCAAAGAGTACTAGTACTTTACTGATGTACTTTTTCAGTTTTTTTCGATTTTCTCAAAATTTGCTCCAACGATTTTTTTTAAAATTCAAAAATCAATTATTTTTTAGATGTTCTTTAAAATGTATATTCTCATTTTGCGATTGAAATCTTCTGAAGACCACTTTACTCTTGTATTTCATAGGGAAGATAGGAGAAATGGTTGCCATGGTAACAAAATATAAATATTTTCCCATACTTATAAATTTTACATCTGAATTCAAATGTTCCGTACTGTCGGGAACTAAATATATGTCGACACAAAAAATCTGGTGTGACAAGCACAGTACACAACTTTCGATTACCGAAGGTAAGAGAAAGTTGTGTGCTGTGCGCCAGTCACACCAGATTTTTTCATTCAGGGATACCCAAAATTGTATTAGGGGTGACCAAAGCAAAAAAAAACTGAAAAA
>JAKCPI010030668.1:0-34261 GCA_023213315.1 Euborellia annulipes
CACAATGACTGTGTTGAGGCTGAAAAAGATGTTTATATTTGGGACTTTTGCACATCATAAAATATTTTCTGTTTTCCAACTTATTTACACTAATATAGTTTTGTAATTAACAAAATACAATTTTATAAAGGATATATTTGTATTATAACCTCTTTTCAACACTCTTTTTCATGTATTTACTCTAGGGGCTCATAATACCAGCACAGAAAATTTTTTCAACAAAACAAACTTTTTTTGATTTTTTGTTATTATTTCCCTTTCTGTGTATTTAATCGACTGCATACTTTTAAATATATTCATCAATTGTTATAGTTGAAGTTCAACACAAATAATTTAGCAAAAATTATTAAAAAAAAATTTATTATAACAAAAAAGAAATTAGGGGCTCATAATACCACCTTTACCTCTCACTTTACTGATGCACTTTTTCCGGTTTTTTCGATTTTCTCAAAATTCGTTCTAACTATTTTGATTAAAAATTCAAAAATCGAATTATTTTTTTAAATGCTCTTTAAAATGTATATTCTCATTTGCTCTCAAAATTGTTTGAAGCACATTTTACTCCTGTACTTCATAGGGAGAAAATAAGAAGAAATAGCTTGCCATAGGTAACAAAATAGAAATATTTTCAATGCTTTATAAATTTTACAACTTCTAATATATCAGCGGAAAATAAATATATGTCGACACAAAAAAATCTGGTGTGACAAGCACAGAACTCAACTTTCGATTATCGAAGGTGCTGTGCGAGAGTCACACCAAATTTTTTGTTTTATCTCGTTAAAACCAGAGCAGGGTGGGATAAAATAAATTACAAATAAGGTAAGTTTCAAAAGGTTTAAAAAAAATTATATTTCCCCTTCTCACGCACTTACTTTAACCCAACCAATACTTGCACTAGTTCTATAGTCTAATATTTTTAAAAATAAATGTATTTTTTTTTTTTTAGAATTATCGGACCGACACATCATGACCTATAGATTGCCCAAAGAAATTCCATTTTATTACGAATTTGATGAAGAAATGAGACCTGTTGGCGATCCTGTACCCGTTTATATGGCTACTCAAGATTCGATAGAGAAAGCTCTCCAACGAAATGAATCCTCAGTTTCATTATAAAATAAAATAAAATAATTACCCCTATTTCCTGTTCAATCCAAATTTTTTATCATTGATTTTGTACATTTAGAGTCAGGTGTCACTTGAAAACATCCATCATAGGTTTAGCAGTGAAGGGCCTTTGCTAAACAAATTATTTCTAAGGTCAGTGTTTTTTTCTCCGTCTTAGTCTAGGCTCTTCCAGTTAAAATGTTTATTTTAATTCAAAGGTTGATTTTTCAACAAGTAATTGTAATCGAGATCAGATGATGCAGGTGTAATTTTTCTCCATCATCTGAAAAAGAAGAAACGTAGTAACGGCGCTTGCCAATTCCCGGAGTGCTCGTATATATTTACAGGGTATATATATTAAAACCTGGACTTAAAGTGAAATAAATTTTTTTTATTTGCACTCCAAAATAAGTGGGTGGAAGACTATAGAAATATTTCATATATAGGGTGCGAGAAAGTAAAATTTGGTGTGACTGGTCGCACCAGATTTTTTGTGTTGAAATATATTTAGTTTTCGATAGTACATTTGAATTCAAGATGTAAAATTTATAAACAGAAAAATTTTTATATTTTATTAACATCGCAACCATTTCTTTTATCATTCCTATGAAGTTCAAAGAAGTAAAGTGGCTTTAGAAGATTTCAATGACAAAATGAGGAATATACATTTTAAAAGAGCATCTAAAAAATAATTGATTTATGTATGAATTTTAATCAAAATCGTTGGAGCAAATTTTGAGAAAATCGAAAAAAAAGTTAAAAAGTACATCAGTAAAGTACTAGTACTTTTTGGCCGATTTTGATTAAAAGCTTATATTCTCGATCCAGGGCGGTACCTACTTATATATAAATTTTCATTCTCCTAGCTCAATTCATTCATGCTTAAAATTGGATACACACACATACATACAGACCATGTCGGGAAAACCACTTTTTTGGATTCAGGGAACCTCAAAACTTGTTTATCCATCAAAATCTCGACACGAATTTTTGACATGAATCCAATACTTTCTCTCTATATATATTAACATATATGGATTTAACAGAAAGTAAAACAAAACACTAAATAGCCTCTCTTCTCGTTCTATCAATGGTCACTACACCTTTATTTGGGATGAAAACACCATTCCTACACCACCTCAGGGCCGCTGCCAGGGGTAGATAGATCGGGTTCATATGCCCTCCCGGAAAAACCAAAAAATAATAAATCAAAAAAAAAACATATGGTATTGACATTTTAAAAACTGTTGGAAAATTTCTTTGGGAGTGGATCTACAACTTTGTGAGTCTTTGTTTAAAGTATTATTTCCTCTTTTATCAAATCTTATACTATTAAACGAACAATGTACGTTTGTAAGCAAACCATTCCTCGAAAATTTATATATACTGTACCTTATTTTTTATATACAAAAATATATTGTGCATATCTCTGGAAAAATTCGGGTACTGGTTCTTTACTAATGTATTTTTTTAGTTTCTTCCTATTTAATAAGAAAAAAAAAAGACCGAACTTCAGCTCGGTCAACCCAATAATTAATAGACAAAAAAATTTATCGAATCCAAAAAATATTTAATTCAGAAAAAAATTTATAAATATTATTACATGAAATTTAGAACCCAGTAAAAAAAAAACTTAATGATAAAAAAATAATTAAGTGGAATCAAAAAAATTCTTAATATTAATAACATATTAAGTGTGTTGTGATGAATCGATTAAAATTTCTCTTCGGTCTACTAATATATATATATATACAATATAATAATAAATGCACAAAAACATTCAAAAAAAAAATTAACACTTTCATCATCAAAGAACATATATACTATATATATATATATATATATAATTCTGAGCATTCTTAATATATAAAAATAATAAATAATTAATTATAAAAGAAATAAATATTATCAATCTATAAAAAAAAAGTTGGTATATCAATGCAACATAAAAGAGGTCCTGAAAATAAAAATAAAAGAAAAAAACAAACAGATCTTTAAAATGAAAAAGTGCTAGTAGCCATATATATATATAACTACTTATTTATAACTACATGTATTTGTCAACATGATTCTCGATTTGTTTTTTTTTTTTTTGTCTATTTATGCAGTGCTTTTCAATCCGTTTTATATAAACACCGCTAACAAACAAACGTGCAGGTTCTCAGGAACTATTTAATTATTTATTCGCCATCATCAGAAAGTCTACCTGTTTCATTTACATATATATATATATATTTTTTAAAAAACAAAATCGCACACTCGCAAGAAAATTGAAAAGTAAAAAATTCATTCTGTGGCCTTCTGATTCAGATACAAATCACAGAGATTGTTTTCACAGGAGGCCAGACAGTGAGTGGCTAAAACATTTATATTTAATACAAATAAATAAATCACAGAAGTAATTTATTTATTAACAAATATCATTCATTCTGTCTGTCTAAATTAAAATAAAAGTTATAAAAAAATGAATATAAAATATTATTTACCTCCAAACTTTTACAAATAGAGGATCTTAAGACCTGATTTCAAATACAATTGAAAGATGTAAAACGAGCTTTAAAGGTGTGTTGGTGCAAACGGGCATTATCCATCTATCAACAGCCTTTTTGAATTTATAAGACGAGGAAGGAAGTTTGTACAGTGAGGGACAATATTAAGTCCCACCCATGCGTTTTCTACTTGTGATTATTTCATTGTTTTTATAAAAGAAAATGAAAATTTTTATTGGAAATTTTCTAGGTTTGAACCATGAAAGTTTCCATTAATATTTTTTTAAAAACAATGAAATAATCACAAGTAGAAAACGCATGGGTGGAACTTAATATTGTCCTTCACTGTACATAATTATTTGTGTAATAAACTATGTAAAGTGAGGGACAATTTTAAGTCCCACCCATGCGTTTTTAGGATATCATAAATTAAAAAATCAAAAAATAAGAGTTTTTTTAAATTAAATTATATATTTTTTAATGGAAACTTTTCATGGTTCAATCCGAGAAAATTTCCAATAAATATTTTCATTTTCTTTTATAAAGACAATGAAATAATCACAAGTAGAAAACGCATGGGTGGGACTTAATATTGTCCCTCACTGTACTCTTCTGTTTTTCGATTTTTATATTGATATGACAAAATGATACAATCCAATTCATATTTGCCAACAACCATTAACTTCTACCTTTATTTTTGTCTGACGTAATGTCTGTAATTATCTTGTCGCTGTATTCCAATATATATTATATCAATATTACAAAATTTTAGTTTTATAATTATTTTAATCCATTTGAAAAACATTGCAGGGCTATTCTCTAAGCAAAAACGATAACTTTTAACATTTAAAATTAGCATTCATTCATTTTAACACCTCCTTGCCTCAAATTGTTATTCTGTAAACAAAAACTTTAACGGCAAAGCGTTAACATTTAGTCAATAGATTTAAAAATGTATAATGTCATTTCTAGTAGGGTGCCGTTAAATATTTTTACGCCGTATTTAATGCATCAAAATTGCGATTTTATCCAAAAAGTAAGCCTGTGATTTTCACAGCTTTGAGAAAAAGAACTTTTAACTTCGCTATTAAAACGTGGTTTAGAGAATAGAATTTTTTAACGCTGATGATATTACTTTACTTTTTAAACACCCAATTAATGATATTAAATTTTAACATCTGTTTTTAGAGAATATATCTGTTAAGGGGGTTAAAAAAAACATTAAATTGGCCGTTTAATGTTACAATTTTCATTTGAATAAAAATAAGCCTTGCTTGAGATTAGTTTGGATAAGAAAAAATTTAAAAAGAAATAGAAAATTGAACCGTAGCGAAATTGTGTAATTTGTAGCATAATTAAATTAAAATAATTATAAATCTTAAAGTTGAGCATTTTTATCAAGAAATTAAAATAGTTTAAACATTTTCTTGCGAGTATATTACAATGTGTGTGAATATGCAAAATTTAAACACCAATATTTCCAAGCGAGAGTTAAAAAAGAGGGAAAAAATAATTTGAAATCAAAATTTCTCTCCTCGCTTTGATTAACTCCTAAATAATTAATTAATCAAATTGATTAACTTAAGCCACGATGTATATGGATGAAAAGCACTGATTTCTAAACAATTAAATTTGCCACTAAAAGCATTTTTAGATAAAACTTTTTGAATTCATTTTTTTCTACAATTTTTTTTTTTGTTTTTTTTTTTAAATACTTTTTTTCTACATCAACAATATTAGTGAATTTGAAAAGAAAAAAAGCATTTATATATATAATTATTTTATATATCGAGTTAAAATTGTGATTTCTTCTTTTTTTTTCTAATTGAAAAACTCTATTCTATCTATATAAAATTCTTTTTAACACATTTTAGTCAAATAAGAGGTGCTTGATTTTACACTAATTAATCAAATTAAATCAATGAATTTCTAATATTTATAAATATTAAATACATTTTTTTTTTTCACTTTTTTATAAACTAATTTTTAACATTATTAGCATTGATTTAATTTAATCTGAAGAAATTTTATAACAGGAATTATTTTAATAAAAATAGAGTGATTTTTCATTTCTAATTTGAGGAATCATTTTTTTCTAATAGATTATTAATATATTTGTTCGAACAAGAAAGATATACGTACAGTATATATATATATATATTATTTATTTATTTATATATAATCAGTGAAGAAAGTATTTAGATGCTTGCTCCTTTTAAGGAGAATTCTAGGGTGGTTATCAGGGAGCAAAGGCGGACCAGAGAAGTTTTTTGTGGAGAGGGGGGAGCCTGGTGTGACTAGTCGCACCTCGTATAACTTTCTCTTACTTTCGGTAATTTAAAGTTGTATTATCTAGTTGTCTACCAAATTTTTTGGGCCGAAATAGATTTGAACACACCCCGATAGACCCACTTTTTTGAAATCAGTGAACCTCAAATTCGATATCGGATTTTTAACACGATCACAATATTACATATATAGTTAAGAGAAAGTAAATATATTTACATAAATCAAATTTTTTAAAATTTTATATTAAAAATAAAATATTTTTCTCAAATCTCGGGGGGGGGTGTAATTACCCCCTTTTTACCTCCCCCTTTGTCTCCGCTCTTGTCAGAGAATAAAAAGAAAAACATTACAAAATCGCAAAAAATAAAACCACACCAGAATGAGGCAACCTTATTCGTACGTACAGTGAGGGACAATATTAAGCCCCACCTATGCGTTTTCTACTTGTGATTATTTGATTGTTTTTTAAAAAAATATATATTTTTTAATGGAAAACTCAAACCTAGAAAATTTCCAATAAAGATTTTCATTTTCTTTTATAAAAACAATGAAATAATCACAAGTAGAAATCGCATGGGTGGGACTTAATATTGTCCCTCACTGTACATCATGTTTCTCCCCCCCCCCCCATCCCCAGAAATGCATCCACGCCTTATTTTTGTTGCTAGTATTCTTCCATCAATTACTCGCTCCCTCACAAGATTTTATGTTCTTTTTCGGCATCTCAGGCCATTTATACCCATCTCTACTTATTTCAATTGTTCGTAGCCAATTCAATTGGAATAAAATTTTTGTCTCTTGGGACCGGAACCGAAACCCAATCTGTTAAAGATCTTCCTTAACATTATCAACCCCTTTCTCTAACAAATTTTCCAGCATCGTCGAAAAATAGAATGATAAAATATAAATTTATATTTTCTCAAATCATATTAATTAATTAATCTTAAAAGAAGTATGTATCTAAATACTTTCCAATCTAATCATATTATAAAACAGTTCACAATAAAAATAAACTTTCTTTAGGCTCTTTTCTTAAAACTTTCTGCATCTTCTTTTAAACATTCAAAATAAATTTGAATATGAAAAGGAAAAATAGGAGAAGTTTATTTTTATAGTGCCTTTCATTTTATATTTATTTTTTTTTTCTTATTAAAAGTTTTAAAAAATTCTTTTTAGATAGAAAAGGCGAATTAAATTTTTCTAAAATAAAATTTTTCCAAATATAATAATGAAAGAATAAATTATATATATAGATATTTAGATTGCTTAGTTTTTTTTTGCTAAATGATATATAAAAATTCTTATTTAAATCTAATATTTTAGAAATAGAATAAATTCTATTGATTCGGTATAATTTTTTTTTTTTTTTTTTGGTCAAGTGAAATATGGTTAAAAGAAAAAAGATATCAAGACTTATAAATAAATTCTGCTTTTAATATCAGTGGATTTTGTTTATAAAATAATGATAGCGTGAAAAATCTATTTAGAAAGGCACTGATGAGAAGCGAAAGACGACGAAATGAAAGTATTATATATAATGAGTGAAGATCAACTATCGATTATATTAATATACAAGAGAGAAAAAAATTAATGGATAGCTAATTTGGATTAATTAAAAGCAGAATTATATTTATTTGTCTTATAAGAGCTCATAGTTATTCTTTAGATACCCAGCAGTAGTCTTGTGTCAGGAAGTGACAAACATTGCTAAAAATTCTTGAATTTTTTTTGTTTCTTTTAGTTATTAGGAATGTATTATGATGACTTCTTAGCGATATTTGTTATCACAGATCCTGACGTAATGTAACCTTGAATACATGTTGATGATCTCGTTTGTTTTTCTTTCTTTCCTTTTTTTATTCATTCATGAGAAGTTGCATTGACAAACCAGAAGGACCCTTTGAGATTTTTGAAGTCTCAATCGATTCGGGTCTTACCTAAAAAAATATAAATCAAGATGTGTTTATTAAAGCTTTTGTAGTTTGTATTATTATTATTATGAAAGTTTTTAATTATAGATCACATTTTGTTATTAATTATTTATTAAAAATATAAATACTCTACAACGTTTTGACTCCTTATTCGTCGTTTTCAAGTACTGTGCACTTGCTCCGACTCAAGTGAACTAAACTCTAAGGGACCCTTACTTGCATTTATATACAGCGCCATCTACAAGTCATTCTTATGAAGTTAGACACAAACTTCATAGAAATGACAATTTTTTGATGATTGTGTCTAACTTCATGAGAACGAGTGTAGATGGCGCTGAAGTTTGTATCGTATCTAACTTCATAGGAATGACAAATTTTTGATGATTGTGTCTAACTTCATGAGAACGAGTGTAGATGGCGCTGAAGTTTGTATCGTATCTATCTTCATAGGAATGATAGATGGCGCTGAAGTCGTTGTATATAAAATGTACGTATCGGTCCCTTAGAGGTTAGTTCACTTGAGTCGGAGCAACGAATTCAGAATAAGCAGTCGGAACGTTGTACAGCAGTTATATTTTTAATAAATAATTAATACAAAATGTGGTCTATAATTAAAAATTTCCATAATAATAATAAATCAGATATATATATATATATATATATATTTTAACAAACTTATACTACAAATATTTCTTTTTTTTTTAGAGCTGCAAAAAAAAGGTTGTTATATGAATTCAGAGAGAAACAGGCAGATCATTTTGTGTCACGAACTTTTTTGGAGTCTGGGCATCTTCATCAAAATTTTGACATAAAACTAATACTTTCTCTCTAGATATATATTTACATATTAATATATAGTTAAGAGAAAATAAAAATATAATACCTCTGGCCTTTCTCGGATGTCATACATAATCAAGCTCTGTCCTATGTTGTCGTCGTCGGTTTTCAATTTGCCTTTCAATAAATTTCTTTATTTCCGAAATTACAAATACCGAAGAAGTTAAACATATTAACATAGCGATATCTGAAATTGTTAAGTAGAATTAAAATACAGTTACAAATAATAAATAAATTATAAAAATTTAATCATAGGCCTACATCACAATGCATAAAAAGCATGTCAATTATTTAAAAATATTTTTATTTTTTTTTGATAATAGCCCAGTTTATTTTTTATTTACCTGAGAAAGTAAGGGCTTCAGTCTGGAATATCATTTGTAGTGGAGGGAAATAGATAACAAGCATTTGGCCAATCAAAGAGGCAGTAACAGCTATCAGGAACATACGATTACTAAAGAAACCAATTTCGAAAATTGATTTGGTCTGAAAATTGAGAATATATAAATTATTATAATAAAATTATAAACAATAAAAGAACAAGTGAAGCAAAAACCATGACTTGATGCTAAATCGAAATAGAACTTTTGATCCCCTCCCCCCCCCTCCCAGGAGTGAATCCTGAAATGTCCCTTCTTGCTAAAGTGGTTGCGAATGAGGCAAATTTTAAAAACACTAGTATATGTGAAAGTTGTCTTATATATTCATATTTATGAAATAATTTTCTTAAATTTATATAGACTAAACAATGAGTCTGGCGATTAAAGAATAAAATTATTTCGAAGTTCTTCTATTTCGATTTAGTATCCATATCATTATTTTATTTTTTTTTTTTCACTGAATGAAGAGAGAAGAAAAAATAAATTACCTGAGATCGGCAAGAGAGAGCATTGAACATATCAAAAAATACAAAACAGGTAAAAGTCATGGTGGTATCTCGAGGGGTTATTTTATTATCGCTCAACTGCAAAAAAAAAAAATCATTTAAAATTCAAAATCTTGTATAAGATATAATTCAAAAATTTTTGTATGAGATTTCTTATCAATTTCACTTTATTTGATTTTTTTTATTTATAGACGATATTAAAATGAAGTAGTAAATTTGAAAGGTATTCTAAGAAAAAAACCTTTTTTTTAATAATAATTAGTTGCAAGCTTATATTGTTGAAATCAACTATACAAATTTAATTTTTTTTAAATAAAGAAAATTTTACCTCTCTTTTGAAGACCCATAATGTTCCTCCAATTATGATTGCTGCGCTTAGTAGAACATTAATGATCAGATGACGAGTTATCATATGCTCACGAACATCTCTTGGCTTTTTGCGGACTACATCTTTATCCACAGGCTCAACACCTAAGCTGTAGTAAAAAAATATATTGTTTTATTAAATATCATTTATAATTAAATTAAGTCATCCTTTTGCATAAATAAAAATGATTTTATAATTTAGACTCAGACAAATCTGATTTCTATTTCATTGGCCAGAAGATATAAAAAACAACTAATCTGCACACAGAAACAAATTCTATTCAATTGAGATTGTCACAGATGTAACAACCTTTATAATCTTAGCTGAATTGTACCTGAAGAAGGCCACAGAATGAGTGGCCGAAACGTTGTAATTTTAATCTAATTTTTATTTACTTAAAAATAAAAGATATAACATATTTTTTCTTATTTTTCCATATATTTCAATGTTTTCCAAAATCACTAGTTACTTAGCTCTAACCAGAATTTGATCCATCCAATATTTATTGATAGGCTTTTATGGGTCTTTAAAATAAATCAATATAATTAATATTAAATAAAAATGAAAAAAGTACCTTTGAGCAGGAGGGCCGTCCATTATAATATTAATCCAAAGAATTTGCATAGCATTCAAAGGATTAGGTATTCCGATTAAAGTTGAAAGTGCGATCAGAAATAATGCTGCGATACTTGTACTCAATTGAAATCTTACGAAATTGCGAATGTTATAAAATATTCCTTTGCCTTCTTCAATTGCGGCGCTAAAAATAAATTTTTTTTCGTTAATAAATAAAAAAATAATGGTAAAATTATGTTAATATTCAGGTCTATTCTCTAAAAATAGACGTTAAAATTTGACATCATAAATTGGGTGTTAAAAAGTAAAGTAATAACCAGCGTTAAAAAATGCTATTCTATAAACCAAGTTTTAACAGCGTGTTAAAGGCATCCCCTAGAGATGACATTAATTTTTAACACTTGACTAAATGTTAACGCTTTGGCGTTAAAGTTTTGGCTTACAGAATAGTAATTTGAGGCAAGGAGGTGTTAAAATGAATTAACTTTGATTTCAGATGTTAAAATTTCACGTTTTTGCTTAGAGAATAGACCTGGACTCTATTTCATAAAGGCTGGCAATGCGACCGACAATTGTCAAAAATTGAAATAAATTGTCAAGCTTACACTATGATAATTATTTTATTGTCAACGGATGAAAAGCAGTTAAATTATAAATTACAACGATTGTCAACACGTTTCATAAAAAAATGCTCATTTATACCCAGTGCGGACCGCACCTCCCTAGTTCTCCCCCCCCCCCCCTCTATCTACAGTATTATTTCTTATTATTATTATATAAAAGTATAATGTTAAATATATGATATAACTTGAATATTATTTCCTTTTAATCAATTCGATGTTAATAAAACACGAAATGTGAATATAGGTTATACGACACACGCTTCTAGTACCTGTCAGAATTTTTCTACAATTGTCAAACAAATAAAAATTGTCACGACAATTATCGTTTCAAAAACAAAAAGTGACAAATTGTCATAACAATTTAACAAAAATGTCTTTTTACTTGACATTTATGTCAAGAGCGGATTTTTATGAAACATGTACTCGACAAATTGACAAATTGTCACCTGTCACCTGTCATTGTCAGCTTTATGAAATAGGGCCCTGATTGTAAGCTAAACTTACATGATGGTATGAAAATCATCATTCACGAGAATCATATCCGATGCCTCTTTACAGACATCTGTTCCGTTTCTACCCATAGCAATTCCTATATCTGCTTTTTTAAGAGCCACGCCATCATTAACACCATCACCTGTCATTCCGACGATTGCTCCATTCCGCTGCAAAGCCTAAAATAATACAATTTTCTACATGAGTGATACACACTTATACAAGATATTATCTTCTGGACTAAAATAGAACATCCAAACAAAAGGTCTAGATGAGAAATCAAAATAATGGAACACTCTATTTTCGTCCAGCAGTGAAGATAGTGTATTTTACTTTTTGTTTTAATAATACTAACTTTGACTATACATAATTTATGCCGAGGGGTGACTCTATAGAAGACGCTAACATTTCCGACAGTTCTTTCTAATTGGTGTTCGCTCATTGTATCCATATCATCTCCTGAGATCACTTGTTGATGCACAGTGTCCAATCCGATCATATTTGCTAAAATTAATTAAACAAATAAATAACTTACTAACAATAAAATTTAAAAAGAATTCTTAATTAAAATCGAAATTATTATTTTTGATATTTATAGAATTCATTTGTATCTACAATGTATTATTTTGATCAAAATTAGTATACTGTTAAAATCGGTCCATTTTAGAGTTAGATCTAATAATAAATACTTTTTGGTCGAAGTATGTTTAATTAAATGACGGAAACTGCCAAAGTGTATATATATATATATATATGATTTTGAAGGTTTACTTTTGATAAGTGAGTGAAGTATGTTTATATGTATAAGTATTTTATCTAGCTATATGGGTAGGAAATAACTGAACTGATTTAAAATCCTTTAAAAATGGATTTTAACGCAATTTAATAAGGAATTTTAAGAAATTTGTTTTTATAAATTGTTTCTTTATCCATTTTTTATTATTATATAACTAAATATAAATATAAAAAAATGTTTGATTAAAAAAAAAATATACCAATGGCAGTGGCAGTTTCTCTTGCATCTCCAGTCACAAGTTTAACTTTGACTCCTGATTCAAGAAGCGTCTGAATTGACTCTCGGACAAGATGTCTCGGTGGATCGCAGATGCCGACAAGTCCCATATAAACTAAATCTTCGAGATTAGTTCCTCGGGCCATTCCCATCACTGAAAAAGAGATATTTTATAGTATAAATGAAACGTCTCTTTCGGCTTTTACATCCAAAAGCTCGTTTAGCTCAGGAGCTGTTTATTAATTAGGATCGCCCATAAAAAAAATTTTTTAATTCAAATATTCAGAGGGAAAAAGTTTTTTAAGATCATATTTTTGAATATTTTTTTTAAAAGCTAATTTAGGCCCCAGGAAAAATATCATAAAAATGTTTTAGAGTTAATATTTAGGGTTGGACCCCAAAGGACCAGGGCCACAGAGAAGAAAATATACTGGGCATCAAAAAAACCTAACATTTTTTTAAGAAGACCTCTTCTAATCTACCTTAATCTTATCTTATCTATTAAACTAACAATGTACGTTTATTTGAAAGCATATCAGTTCTCGAAATCAGCTCAAACGATTTTTTTCAAATTTTAATTAAAAATTTTGTTTTTATAAGAATTTCCAATAAAATAGACAGAGAAAAACTGAAATGGAAAGATTATTTTAAAATTTTTGAAATGTGGCGTTAATAAAAAATTTCGACATTTTTGTCTTTGTTTCATTTAAAATTTAATTATTTATTAAAATCATATGGATTTGTGTTAAATTTACTTAGAAATATTTAAGATATTTCATATAAAATGTTTAATAAATTACAGTATCATTAAGATAGATTAGAACAGGTCTTTTTAAGAGGAAACAAATTGTTACATTTTTTTTTGACGCGCAGAATCAATTATAATTATTTTAATCTATCTTTTCATTTGAAATTTAGGGTTGAAATACGGGCACCTTCTCCTCCTCTTTGCCTCCAATGGCTCCTAAAGGGCAGCTGGCTGCCACCTGTATTTTTCTTCCCAATTTCAAACATCAACAGCAACTTCTCTTAGCGAATAATTTAATTAATAAATCTCCCTTAAATCCAAGACTAATGTGACCAGATGTAGTCACTAAAAGTTAAATTTTTAAAAAGCTACTAATTGTTATAGAAAAATCTTATACAGTTCAAAAAATTACCTCGAAGGCCTTTTCTTCCAATTTCATAAGCCTCTTCTAAAAATTCTTTTTCTTTTTTGGCATTAAGAGGATGCAACATCCCATTCATTGAGTACTTTTTACATTGTTGGAGTACTCTTTCCAAAGCACCTTTCATAAAATATATTTCATCTTTACACTAAAAAAAAAAAAAGAAACAAATTAATTTATTTTATATTATTTTTAATTCATTTTATAAAAAATAATGATACTTACATCTCCATACTTAGGAGCACATTTGACCATCATAATTTTTTGTTCAGAACTGAAGGGTAATTCTTGAAGTCGAACATACTTATCAGATACTCCATACATTCCATGCTATAGAAATGAAAATATAAGATGATCAAATATTAAATATATACAAATATTAAAGCAAATTTGGTTAAATTTTAATATAAATTAAAATTAAATAATGAAAGTCATAAAAACAGAAAACCAACAGAGAGGGCGAAAAAATTTTGTGAGAGCAGAGCAAACTTTAGAGGAAACCCGGACCTAATCAACACAACAAGAGGAGACAACGAACCAAAGATGTCTAAAATGGAAGAATGAAAGTTAGCAAGAAAACGTAGCCAAAATTTTTTCTTTAAAAATATATTTTAACAGCTGACTTTTCGGCTTTGGTCAAAGCCATCCTCGGAGCTTTTATTGGTCATTATGTATATATGTTTTGAATTGTATTTGGTATTAATTTAGGATATAACATCAGGAAAAAAAAAATCTTCAGTTCGAGAAAAACTTTTTATTTATTTTTTTTGTGCCTAATGTGCTAATTGACAATTTCATGAAATTGTATTGGTGATAGAAGAAGGAAAAAGTTTTTCTCGAACTGAAGACTTTTTTTCCTGATGTTATATCCTAAATTAATACCAAATACAATTCAAAACATATATACATAATGACCAATAACAGCTCCGACTGACCAAAGCCGAAACGTCAGGTGTTAAAATATATTTTTAAAGAAAAAATTTTGGCTCCGTTTTCTTCTACTTTCATTCCTGATACAAATTCCACCAGCCAGAAAATACCCTTATACTAACATGGAAGAAACATTAGAGAAGACAATAAAGCAAGAACTACAAATGGATTGGAAGGCAATTGAGAAATCAAGCTACTGTAAATACTACAAGAACATTAAGACTTGGGAAGAGAAACGTAACTAGAAGACAAAAATGGGGGAGGAGGGGGGGGGGGGACAAGAGTAAGAAGCGGGAAATTTCTAAGAATGATGACATACCGAGACAGACAATGCAGAGGTAGCAGAAAAAAAGACAGAGACAATAGAACATGGATGGGAATGTGAAGAACTAGATGGACGGCTGGACAAGGAGACAAAGACATGGAAAAAGAAGAGAGGACGTATAGAAAGATTTGGACAATATTAAGGGGCAAAATAGACAAAAATTTGACAAACTGGACAAGACAGATCACGAGACAAAGTAAAGAAGAGAGAAGATAAGGAAATATACGATAAAGTTTAAAAGGAAAATTTAAATTACAAAATTGAAAAATATTTTATATAAACACTAATTTATACACGAATACGAAATGAATATATTTATGATGTATATCCTTAAAGCCTCGAAAAAAGGTAAAGGAAAAGGAATAAATAAATATTAAAGAAAATTTAAGTTTTGGTGTCTATAAATATAAGCCTGAAAAGAGAGTTGACTTGTTTTGTTTACCTTCATTCCAGCTGCCAAAATTGCGCCCTCAGTTGGCTGTCCCAAAAGACATTCTCCATTTATCACAGCATTATTACATACACAACCCACCTGAAATATTAAAAAATTACACGATTTATATTCATTTCTCCTAAGCAATGGTGTTTAAGATTTAAGAATGTGGAGAATGATTTTTCATTCAATTTCTTTTTCACATTTGATCAACCAAAAATTTATTTTTACAAAATGTAATTTATAGCTGTGATGTTATATACATAAGAGGGTAGATAAATAAGAGACCCAGCTAAAGTTTTTTCTTTATTTATTTAATTCACACAGCTGACGGTTGGGTTCCGTGTTTGAACCATCTTCACAGCTGGCGAAAAGTCATTATGGAATTATCACAGTAGATTTTATACATTGTTGAATATTATGTGTCTGGTCATCGCTTACTGTGTATATATTTATTATATAAGGGTTTGGTTAAACAATGTATAAAATCCACTGTGACACTTTCATTATGACTTTTCACCAGCTCTGAAGATGGTTCAAACACGGATTCGAAACGTCAGCTGTGTGAATTAAATAAAAAAAGAAAAAAATTTACAATAATAAATCAGTTAATTTTGACTAAGTTTTTAATGATTGATAAACTCTTGGTTTTGAACACGAAATAAAGAATTAAAATGATATACCTCTAATAAATTATATATAGATTCTCTTGCAAGATCAGCACTATCACATTTATGTAAGTGAATCTCTCCGTTGGCATTATAACCAGCTCCAGACACCTAAAAAAAAATTTTTATCATTAATTTAAATTAAAAGATACTATGAATTCAATTGAGAATGAATAAATGTATATCTTACTTCTGCTAAATAGCCATCAGATGTGACTATTACAGTTACGGTCATTTCATTTTTAGTTATTGTTCCAGTTTTATCAGAGCAAATAACATTTACACAACCTGAAAAATAATTTATAAAATTTTAATGAAAAATAGCTAACTTTTTAAGAGTATTCAGGGTAAAAGTTTATGAAATACGAGGGTGGATCAAATATAAAAGTATATATGAGAATATGCGTAAACTAGTTACTTGACAAAGAGAAAAATAACTAAAGTGTTTTCTCATTGCCACGAAACTAGCTTAAAAAATCCATGCTTTTCGGCTTGTTAGTTTGAAGAAAGAAAAGTTAAAATTCCCCTTAGAGATGCAGTTCAAAGTATATTTTTTAACCATGTGTATCAAAAAGAGGAATGAGAAAAATATATTTTGATTAAGAAATAAAATATAAATAATATATACCAAGAGTTTCGACGGTAGGCAATTTTTTCACAATTGCATTTCTTTTTGCCATTCGCATGACTCCCAGAGCAAGGGTTACTGTGACTACGATGGGCAACCCTTCAGGAATGGCTGCAACGGCGAGTGACACTCCGATATTGAACATGTCGAGAATATGACGTCCTTGCATCCAGCCGAGAATCATGATAAATGCAATGATGCAGAAGGAATAAAACGATAATTGGGCACCGAGAATGTCCATGCTTTTTTGAAGAGGAGTTTTGGGAGCTTCTTCAGTTTGCATCATTTTAAATACCTCTCCAAATTCAGATTTTTCTCCGGTATTTACGACAATTCCCTAAACAAAATAAGAAAAATTATTCAGAGGGAAATTGATGTTGATATGCGTAATAAGGAAAGGCAAGTAGGAGGGTCTTTCCGAAAGTAATGCCTCCAATATTTTAGGTGATAGATAAATAACAACAGCAGAGCTAAAAAGAGCAATATTTCAGCTACAGCGTGTAATTTTTCCACATAGTTCCCACTTTTGACAAGGATGAACCAGAGCCTGCATGCCGCGCTTGTAAAAATAGGACACAGCTGAGGCTAACCACTTAGTTCATCTTTCTCTTTGGGCCTCTGAAAGAACTATGTGGAAAAATTACAGGCTGTAGGTGAAATATTGCTCTATTTAGCTGTGCTGTAGTTATTTATGTATTACTTTTAGTTTCCAAGAAAAAAATACAGGACATTACTTTCAGAAAGACCCTCGTACCACAGCAGCAAACTATCACGAAGTCTTTGTATGCCAAAGCCGAAGGAGTCGTTTGGACGAAATTTATTTGTTTATCTTCAATCCTTATGGGCGATATATATTTGAGGCACAAAATTGATATATATTTTTTTGATGCATAAGAGTCTTTGTGAAACGTCTCCTTCTGCTTTGGCAAACAAAGATTTTGTGGTAGTTTGCTGCTTTTAGTACTTGACCTACCCGATAAAGAAAAAATTAGAAAGAATAAAATGTTTTCTTTAAAATAATTCATATACCCGAATGCCGTGCTGTGGTCTAGTGGTAAGGGCACAGCGAGTACAAATTGATGGATCCGTGGTACAACTCTCGGCGGCACACCCTTACTTTTTTTCGGGTATATGAATTAATAAATATTTAATTATATAAATGTCGTTTCGCGACTTACATACGCGATGTATATAATATCTTAAATAATTGTATATGTAATTTCTATTTAAAATAATAGTCTATTTCTTTTTGTCGAGCTAAAAGTTGGGGTTTTTTCGGAAACATTCTCAGATCCAAAAGAATGCACGTACTACAGTTGGAACTGTAGGAGTTGGCATAAGAGTGCATAAGACTTTTATTGGGCTAATAGATTTATTATAATCTCCGAACTAGTGAATTAAAAGATAAAAGAAGTAATGAATATATACCTTGCCATTTCCACAACGCACAAGAGTCCCCATGAAGACTATATTTCTCATACTAGTATGTCCATTTGTTTTTTGTACAGGATTGGTAACTTTGGCTGATGGTTCAGTCTCTCCAGTAAAGCTGCTCTCATCAATGGCTAAATCAATAGCCTGTAATGTAAAAAAAAATATATTAATTTCAAATAAAATAAAGTAAATATATATAAGCTTATATATATATATATATATATAAAAATATACCTATATATTTTGGATATATAAATTTATAAGAAACATGCATGTTCTAATTTTTTTCTATACGATCTAAGTTATATTAGGAATTATATTTTTGTGTCATTGGCAGAATCGATTATTATAAATATTAATAAAAGTAATTTTATCAACAAATTTTAGTTCTTTTCAAACCAATAATAATATACTAGGCCCTATATAACAAAAAAAGTTTTCTTATTTAACAATATTAACACAAAAATTATTAACTTAAAATCATTGAAAAACTGGAACAAATTTTTTGATATTATTAAAAAAAAAAATAATGGGAGCCAGGCAGGGGCGTATATCGTAAATAGGGGGGGGGGGGGGGCGGTCACCAACTCAAAATATATATACCTATAGACTATATATATAAAATCTTTAAAGTATCAAAAATTTGGACAACATATACAATACTATTTAAAAAATTAGAAAAATTCAAAAGGACTCAAAAAAATCTGAGATTTTTTTTATATGGTAATAACGAATGAATGTCAAAATAAAACAATGAAATACATGAATTTATTATATTATATTTATAAAGAATAAATATTTAATTACCTCAAATAAACGGATGTCCGCTGGAACTCGGTCTCCTATGTTTAGATGGACGATATCGCCTGGTACAAGATTGCGAGCCAGAAATGTTTCTAGTTGTCCTTCTCTCAAGCTGCAAATAAATATATAATGAAATAATATAATGATAATCGAAAGTTGTGTACTGTGCTTGTCACACAGTACGGTACATTTGAATTCAAGATGTAAAATGTATAAACCCCCCCTAGGGGGGTGTTTAACTTAAATATAAAATTTCAACCTCCTAGCTCAATTCCTTCATGCTTAAAATTGAACATACACATACACAGACAGAACATGTCGCGAAAACCACTTTTTTGGATTCAAGGGACCTCAAAACGTTCCCATAGCACCTTACTTAACTTGACCACTTGTTTATTATTATTTTGGAAAGTTTCAGCCTTCAGAGAACACTTTGGGTTACGATATTTTTGACAGATTTGAATTATCGCTGACGTGGCGTCAGCCCCAAAATTTTGCCGTCTGACTATTAGATTCCTATTTTATATTCTATTTGCTCGTTGTCTACAAATTTTAAGTTTAAAAACTAGCATGCGTCAAAGATAATGTATATATTATGTTATTTTATACCAATGGCATGTTGGTGGGACCAACTTTGTCAATTCTTCTAGAGATTTTTCTGACCTGTACTCTTGAACAAACGCAACAGTTACAACTATAATGATAGCCTAGAAAACAAATAATAATAATTAAGAAATGAACAATAGTTAAGAGCTTAAAAAAAATATAAAAACAAACTTACCACTGTAATACTTATAGCATCGTCAAATTGTTTCATACAAATACTGACAAAAGCGGATGCTAGTAATAGCATTATGAGAGGATTTTTAAACTGAAACAGAGGAAATTAAATAAAGTTATATAAATCTGACCTTCATTCTGAAATATTTTTAAAATCAAAATTATTGTGCTGAATTTTAATATCTGCATAGTGTTTCAGCTTTCAGTGGAGCAACTTAGATTTGCCTCTGAGAGGAAGAGAAAACTATGATTTTTTTAAAAGAAAATTTGGTCCTGGGACATGAGGGCTTTGAATTTTCTACTGATGGCATTAAGGGGATTTAATGGTTAATAAGATTCAACAAAAACCAAATATTCGATTGTAAATGGCCATAGGAAAGATTTCATATGGATATTAGGCCAGAAAAAATAATTTGAGTATTAGCCTTTTATTTTGAAAATATTTCGATCCAAGTGAGATGAAATCAACATTCCTACCATCTACTTTAACATAAATTGAAAATTTGTTTCAAGTTCTTAGATGGCGAAAAAAATTTTTTTTTCCTTAAGACCTAACTCAAAAGTTGTTATGCATGGATATATACCAGTATATATATATATATATATATATATATTATTATAATATTATACATATTATATACTGTATAATAATATATTATTATATTATTATAATAAGAATGTTATTATAATAAGATATATCTATAATAAAGTATGATTATTGTACAACATTAGATATCAAAATAGTTTCCTTAAATAAATGTTAAATTAAAGTTCAAAAGTAAATTAACTGATTTAAATAAACGATTTGTTTTGTTTTGTTTAGTTTCAACATTTAAAGCATTTACAATGATATTAAAACAGAAATGTTCGTGTTATTCATTTGGTTTGCCGGACAAAGGCTGCTTGTATATTGAAGATAAGA
Source organism: Euborellia annulipes (assembly GCA_023213315.1). NCBI lineage: Eukaryota > Metazoa > Arthropoda > Insecta > Dermaptera > Anisolabididae > Euborellia > Euborellia annulipes. Next base: position 20,706 of record JAKCPI010030668.1, read on the forward strand.
GAAACAAAACATGAATTCTCTTTAGTCTTTCATATTTTTTTTTTAGAAAGATGAGTTATGAATTTAAGATTTTTTTTTTTTGTTCACAATTGAAAGGATGACCTAAATGAATTTAATTTATAAAAAGCAAGCCCCAAATGAACATTTTATCTCTTCTTGATCGATTGTTTCCCCTTTCCAAAACTTAATAATAATATAATCAATTCCCTTGCTAAGCAATAATTAGGTAAACCACAATCATTGCCGTTAAGTAATGCCAAGCGCGGCGAAAGCTCGGGATTGGTGACCCCGTGTTGAACATCCCCCGGTAGCCATCGATAATATGTATTTTAACTATTTATATAATAAAGTTATACCCCTAAATGCCCTCAGCAGCCAAAGAGGGTTAAAAAAAAGTCAAAAATGAAAAATATATTTACCCGAAAGCAAGAATTTTTATTTAAGAGAGTAAATATGATTACCAAGTTAAAACAATTTTGGGAGGAGAAACACTAAATATGTTCCTACAAATATACAAATTTATTCAAAAATTCAATTTTTTCTGAATTTAAAGATAACACTACTCGGCATGAAAAAGCCCTGAGATAATTCCTTCAGATTCCTAAGTAAAATGACCTCCGTTTTACCCCACCAGGTGCCGTTTTCGGGGGAGGGGTGGGGTGCCTCCTACTTATTTCCACCCCTTTTCGTTAATCTTAGGCCATGATTTAAATTTGGATGGATGAAACGTAATATTTTAGCCTTAATATTTCTTCTGAATGTCTAGAGAGGTGAAAAGTTCAAAAACATGAACATTTGGTTCCAAGGGTAGGGGGAACGTGGGGGAGAATTTTTATCCCTTAAATTGCATCATTTTGTATGACTTTTTTACAATTTAAGGGACAAAATCCTCCCCTTGGAGCCAAATGTTCATGTTTTTGAATTTTTCATCTCTCTAGACCTTCAGAAGAAATATTAAGGCTAAAATATTCCATTTTATCCCTCCAAATTTAATTCATGCCCCAAAGATTAACCAAAAGGGGTACGAGATGGGGTAAAATGGAGGTCATATTTTGATTCAGAAGGTCATTTTACTTAAGAATCTGAAGGAATTATCTGGGGCTCGAAAAGAAATTTCATTTTGCCGAGGAGTGTATTTAGTCACCAAGTAAATGCGTATATTGCTTGCTAAAAGTTTATAATTTCTTTCCCTCCCTCATTTAAAATCATTTTTTCTTATAAGCGAGTGTTACGCCCCAATACACAGTTTTTTAGTCCATTGAATGCAATGGGATTGAAAGTTGAGAGAAAACTCATTGAATATATTGAAATAGGGAATTCATTAGGTGCTTATATTTTAAGTTTTTTAGAGATCTATTATAAAAAAAATCGATAAAATAGTAAACTCTTCCTTCTATTGGTATTTATGAAAGAAAATTTTACTATTAGCCTAATAATTTTTATAATATAAGCTTTATACTATAATAAATAAAAAAGATAAAACAAAGATAAAAATACAAGATTTGGATAATAATACAAGATTTGTAGAAAGATATAAACTTTTAAGAGCAAATTAACTGAGCCCGAAATAAATTATCAATAACAAAAGTAAAGTTAAAATATTATCAAAAAAATCTGGTGTGTCTGGTCGCACAGCACACAACTTTCTCTTACCTTCGGCAATCGAAAGTTGTGTTCTGTGCTTGTCACACCAGATTTATTGTGACGACATATATTTAGTTTCCGACAGTACGGTACATTTGAATTCAAGATGTAAAATTTATAAACGTGGGGAAATATTTATATTTTGTTACCATAGGAGAACCATTGGCGTAGCCAGAAATTTTTGATGGGGGGATCAAGAAATTTTTTTCAAAAATTTAAGATTATTTTAGGGTATTTATAAATCATTTTGGTTTGTTTTTTTAGCTAGAGTAAATTATTATATTTTACGGGGGTTGGAGAATATAACAGCAATTTTATAGCTCCACCTGACGTCCTTTACTATATCCTCGGGCACTGAAGATGATGTGTGTCTTACGCATCGAAATATCTGCCAAATAAAAGGACGTCAGGTGGGTATAAAATTGTGGTTTTTCTAACCTATTACTCATCCCAGCTATTATTCAATCTATTATATTTTACTTTCTCTTACCCTATATGAAATATAATTTGTATTAAATATCTAGTCATGGCTTGAGTCCCATTGGAGGGGGGGGGGGGTTTGAACCCCCAACCCCCCCCCCTGGCTACGCCTATGATAGGAACCATTTCTCCTATCTTTCCTATGAAGTACAAGAGTAAACTGTGCTTCAAAAGATTCCAATGGCAAAATGAGAATATACATTTTAAAGAGCATCTAAAAAATAAGTGTTTTTTGAATTTTAATCAAAATCGTTGGAGCGAATTTTGAGAATTCCCCAAAACCTACAATCTTCAGACTTTCAAGTCTAATCTCAGCAGGCATCTTTTCAGTTCCCGCAGTTGAGTTCCCCTTTTATGCTTCCTTTCGTTTTTATTTTCTTCCTGGCTGCATGTGACCACTGGTCATTATAGGTCTTCGGACCTTATGCACCCATTCAAAAAAAAAAAAAAAAAATTAATTTGTCTTTTTGCCTTCCGAAAAACAATTCGGTGTGTGTTGGAGGTATGGAAAGATAATATGAATATTTCCGTACCGTAAACAATATATAATAAGAGCTTATTGCAATAACATGATAAAGACTATTTTTTTTTGTTTGTTGAAAATTGAAAAACATGATAATTAAAAGTTTAAGTTACACTTACGATACTAAAAATACTTTTAATTATTAACAATAGTTACAACTTAGAATTTTTTATTTTAATTTTTTAGCTAGTGAAGCGATTTTTGAATTTACTTTCTATAAATAAATATGTATATAATTCTTATGTATCGATGTGTACAAGTGAACATTAACGATCTTGTCTCATCCAACTCAAACAGAAATAGACTAGAAGATGAAATCAAAAGAAAGACTTGTTTTCGGCCCGAATTATTTTATTTTCCCTTGTCGACGTTTCGGGGATTACCGTCTTCAGGACCTATATTACAATCAGAAACTTTTTTTTAAATTCACATAAAAATAGTGTAAAAATATAGATATAGAAACGTCGACAAGGAAAAATTTAATAATTCGGGCCGAAAGCAAGTCTTTATTTATTTCATCTTATAACTGTATTACGGCCTTCCTACACATTGTCTTTGAGTAATAGACTACTTTTAGTTTCTCTTACCTATATGTTAATATAAAGAAAGTATTGGATTCATGTCAAAAATTCGATGTCGAGATTTTGATGGATCTTCACGTTTTGAGGTCCCCTAAATCCAAAAAAGTGGTTTTTGCAACATGGTCTGTCTATCTGTCTGGATTCAATTTAAATTATAAAGGAATTGAGCTAGGAGGTTGAAATTTTATATTTAAGTTAGGCACTCACCTGAGGCGTGAAAATAAGCTTTTAATCGGCCAAAGAGAACTAGTACTTTACTGATGTACTTTTTCTGTTTTTTTGGATTTTCTCAAAATTCCCTCAAACTATTTTAATTAAAATTCATTAACCAATTATTTTTAAGATGCTCTTTAAAATGTATATTCTCATTTTGGCATTGAAATCTTATGAAGACCACTTTACTCTTGTATTTCATAGTGAAAGATAGGAGAAATGCCATGGTAACAAAATAAAAATATTTTTCTGTTTATCATCTTGAATTCCAATGTACCGTACTGTCGGAAACTAAATATATCTCGACACAAAAAAATCTGGTGTAACAAGCACGGAACACAACTTTCGATTACCGAAGTTAAGAGAAAGTTGTGTCCTGTGCGACCATCACACCATTTTTTTTTAAGTTTTAAAGCCATTTTATAAGTGGCTTTTTTCAATAAGCTCTTCATTTCCTCTGGTGTGAATAATTAATCAACCCTTGCTCTTATTGATTTTCAGAACTTGAATGAATTACTACTTTATAATAACCTGTTCTATATATTTCTTCCAAGTGGGTTCTTCCTCTTTGAAAGTAAGCTCATTGAAGCCTGCAAGCTGCCGCCGTAACTCGGCTTCCCTCCATCGGAGGCCAGTTCGATGGTCAACTCGAAGACGAGCTGCCACTTCTTCAGCGCCCAGCTGGCAGGCATCAGCGGTTGTGAGCCACATGGCCTCCTGGTCATCAACCTGCACAAAAAAAAACAACAATTATCAAAAATACGGCTTGTATTATTCTAGATAAAAAATTATAACTCAAAGTTAATGATATCCAAAGGAAAATATTGTAGTAAAAAATATAGTAAATATCCCAAAAAGCTCTAACTTCTAGTATTTAGATGGTCCAAGTTTGATCAAGACTAAATTTCTCCTGGCGGTTTGGTTTGTCAATTAAAAAAAAAAAACAGAGGTTTTCAACCCTCTCAATGCATCTCAGAGGCTCACTTCACCAAAACTTAGGTCTATCTCTCTAATATTAACCGTGCACTTTAGCAGAGCCGCAGATTAGAGTTTGGGAATCACTGAAGAATCCTTAATCCAACACCAGGATTTTTAAAAGGAATTTTTCCGGCCTTCAAATATTAATAAATTACCATAAAAATAGTATAGAATCTTAGTCGAGGCCAAAATTTTGAGAGCAATTAATGTAAAAACATCAGATATTATTCTTAGTTATATCTTTAGCTTCAATATTATTTCTGCTAAAAATATATATCACTAGAATTTTACATTTAATATATACAGTATATATTATAAAATACTACTTTTGATACTAATTAGTTCAGGAGTTTTAATAGCAAAATTTTTAGCTACTCCCTTGAGAGAACTTTTATGACAGCAAACCGTCAAATTCAAATGAGTCTGGCACTATTATTCTTCTGTTTAAATAAAACTCAGTCAATGAATCATTTATTTGTCATCTGATGATGATAATTGATAAATTCTATTTATTCTAATAAATAAATGGAATCGCTTATGGCCTCTGGTCACTGCAAGGCCTTATAGCCATCACACCTTAAAATTAATTATTTGCATTTTAAATAATGTGGCTTACAAAGATATTGTGAAAAAAAAATTATTTTAATAATAATCACATTTTAAAATATTTACTGAAATAATTTTAAAAATATATATATATATATAATGATGAGCCGGCGACGTTGAGGAAAACACCAGTAAAGGAAACGTTTATTGAATAAATTAAACACTTTTATATAACAAGACGTTCTGCAAAATCTATTGGGTCATCTTCAGTTGTTTTAGAGTTTTAAGTTATTCATTAAGAGCATAATGATAAAAGAAATTTTTTCCAGCCTGGTATTTATATAATAATGACTCATGATGAAATAAAATGGAACCAAAACTTAAAATATCCCCACCTTCATCTTTTTGCAATTTAAACATTTAAAAAATTTATCTTGATAGTAACAATAAAGAAAGGAATTAATGACAAGAAGCTATTTATAAATATTTAAAAAAAAGGGCAGCTTTTTTAACCTGAAAGAATTAATGCTCTTGGTGGCATACAGAATTTTAAAAATATTCAATTTATTTTAATAAGTGATACTATAACTTAGGTACAAAGAAATGCAAATAAACAAAAAAAAAAAAAAGATTTCTCCTTTGTTTACGAAAAATTTTCCGGTGAGATTCCATTTACCAATTTTCAGACGTTTACAAACTGTGTATGAAAATAAAATGGGTTCTGTATTTATTAGAAATATATATTTTTTAATTATTTGTCCCCATTAATGTGAATAGAATTGTCCTATTTTGTAGAAGAGTGAGGGTAGGTTGTTTGTAGTCTTATGATGGGTATGTTAATTTAATTCAAGCTTTTAATTTAATTAAAATGTTTTCGAAAATATCAAATATTCAAATGGAAATATTGATGTTTTATTGATAAAATATAGCTTAGTTCTATAAAAAAAAGAATGGCGCTATTTGAAATTTTCCTAGGGATGGTCTTGGGAGAGGGCTGTAATTTCATAAATTCCCAAGTTTTCTTAAAAAATCGATTTATGGCAAGGTAATAAAATCGTTAGTAATGTAAAAGTTGGACAATTTAATTTTATATTAATATTTTTGTTTAATCGATTGTTAATAAGAAATGGCGAGGTTTTTGGGTGTTCAGATGACTATTGACATTGACAGAAAAACATGACTGTATTCCAGGAATGTGAATATATTATTAAAAATAAATTTCCTTTTAATGTGGTTTTTTTAATTCACATATGCTTATATTTTAAAATTACATGCCAATTATATATATAATCTTCTTTAGATTTCAAATCCGGCATTTTCAATTATTTATTTCTGATATATATATATAATTAGTGCAGGTTTATTTTCACGATCAATAAAAAAAAATAACTAATTTCTCTTAAATATAATCATGGAATCGTCGGCTCAATCGAGGTTAAATAACTAAATGAAATCATCACAAATTTACTTTACATTTACAAAAAAAAAATAAAAAAATAAATGGAAATGCATTGGTTGTTTGAGGAAAAACAAATAATTTCCTAAATTGAATGTGATTTTAATTAAATTAAATGATATATAAAAAATGTCAATAGAGCCAAAACCAATAATCAATACATGTAATGTTGTATGTAACTTACCTCGGCTACGCTCGGTGTGTCGGGTTTTTCTTCTTGTGCTTGATTTTCTTTATTCTTTTCAACTTGACTAAGCTTTTCATATTTCGAATTATTGGTATATTTCATTTTAATATACTAACACGTCCTCTCCCCTTCTCTTGCCGGATATCCCAAGGTATATTTACATGTCCAATTTGACGTATATTTTCTTTTATTTTTTACTATTTATTATTTTTAACTAGTAATTTTTTTTTTTTAAAGAGACATAAATAATTGATATAAGCAAAGTGGCAAAACTGAACAGTGCTGACGAATGCCCGACTGACCAACTGAGTAGGAGAGTGAAAGAGAAGGAGATAGATTCAGCGCAGGGGAGAAATCGTGCGCATGCGCATACGTCATTCTACTCTCGCCGCGTCGTTCAAAACGCTTCGGCTTTGACACCTAATGGATTAGATTCTCTTTCTCTTTCACTCTCACGTATTCACCCCTGTCTCTCTCTCTTTCTCGCTCGCACTTGAAGGCAAACTTGGCCCAAATAGGTTGTATACCCGCTCGATAGAGCAAAGCCGCCCTTACACCCTCCTCACTACCAGCCGCTTTTTATTTCTTTTTTTTTTAATTTCGTATTAAACTTACACATACTAACCTTTTGTCATTCACGGACCAGTTGAAGCATTTCTTTATTTACTTCGGTCCACTAATCATGGGGAGATAGAGGAAGGAAATTGCTTTTGTTGCCCATTCTCTCCAAGGAATAATAAAACAACAACTTAGAAAAAAAAGTTTCATATAAAAAAAGGCTTTTCCATCGATATTGACTATCGTTTTGGAATATTGAGAGATCCAATAATTTCGTATAGTAGTTAGGAGAACGGGGACGTTTGGGGACACTGAGATACTTGCCCCTCGGGAATCTGTGCCTATGATTCTATTTACAACGAGAAATTTCCTCCTCGGAAAAACAAGAAAATGAAATTCTTTGTGATTAAACATTTTCCATGTTTTCTAAAAAAAAGGAATGTAATTATACTATTGCCGCGCATGCAAAGGTAAACATACCCAAGCCCCGAGAAGTGAAAATTAACCTCACTTGCGCTACCCCAAAAAAATAAATTCGAGAAGATTTCACCAGTGCCGTAACAAGGGTATGAAGCGCCTGTGGCAAGAGTCTAACTTGCGCCCCCCCCCTCTTAACCTTTTTTTGGGCCAAGTCCCTCCTTTTTAAAGTTATTGTGCTCCCTATATACAAATTTTGTAATATAATTTTCGGAGGCCATTACCCCTCTCCACCGTAGCGCCTCACTGATTAAAATGTTGGTAAATAAAAACCACGTGTCGGCGGGCCTGGCAAGAAGAATGAACAACAGCCACCAAGATCAACGTTGTTAAGCAACATATAAATGGAGAGAGGAGTCAGCTAAATTTGGAGCTTCTGCGTAAATAAAACTCTCAAATTTTGGAAACGTTTCGGTCGGGGCCGAAACGAGGGCGTGACAAAACAGGCGCCCGCCACGGGCGCAACTGGACTGAGGGCGCAAAACAATGGGGACCGACCTAGTTGTGAGCTGCACGAGGTGTTTATTTACCAACATTTTAATTAGTGAGGCCTTACGGGGGAGAGGGGAAATGACCTCCGACGATTATATCAGCCCCCCTCTCCCGAAGGGCCTCACTGATTATGTTGGTGGTAAATAAAAACCTCGTGCAGCTCACAACTTGGAGGGAGGGGGAGCGGAAATTTACTTATTCAGGGAAGGGGGCAATTTAGAATTTGAAATATCATTTTATATATTTTACAAAAAAAAAAGTGCAGGAGGTGGATTTGAACTCGCGAAGTTTGGTTACGTGAGAGTTGAAAAAAATAAGGACGATTTAACCACTTGAGCCACACTTTGAATAATTCTTTTATGGAAAAATTAGCAATGTAAGAAACATGAATTAAATGAAGTATTAAAAAAATTTTAATATTCCACATATGATATATCATTTTTCTTTACTTTTAATGCGAATTAATAATTTATAATAAAAATATCAATAGCATGCCTAGTTTTCAAATAATTCAATGGGCAAACGTCAGATTGTTTATGCCTTAATGTAATTAAACCAAAAACTTTATCTAACATATGCTACATGTCATTAATTCTTGAATTTCCCCTGATTCCAGAGAACTAAAGCCCTTTTAATTATATGATCTAATTTGGGAGTTATTAGCGATCAAAGTTAAATCTATTTTCGACCTTAATGACATCACAACACCCAATTCTATATTATCGAAAAAGCTTATTTAGCATTGTCTGATTAAAACCAAATTTTTACCAGAGATTTATAATTAAAAAATGAGTTTTTTTCTAAAGTTTCATTGAGATTGGTAAAGAAATAAATAAAATATTGACTATTTTGTAAATTGAGTTTTAGAATTGGGATCTCAGATTCAAGCCTAGACCCGGTTCACAGAGCGCTCTCTTTACCAATCCGGGATCCCGAATTCTAAAACTAAATTTACAAAATAGTCAATATTTTATTTATTTCTTTACCAATCTCAATGAAACTTTAGAAAAAAACTCATTTTTTAATTATAAATCTCTGGTAAAAATTTGGTTTTAATCGGACAATGCTAAATAAGCTTTTTCGATAATATAGAATTGAGTGTGATGTCATTAAGATCGAAAATAGACTTAACTTTGATCGCCAATAACTCCCAAATTAGATCATATAATTAAAAGGGCTTTAGTTCTCTAGAATCAGGGAGAATTCAAGAATTAATGACATGTATCACATGTTAGATAAAGTTTTTGGTTTAATTGCATTAAGGCATAAACAATCTGACGTTTGCCCATTGAATTATTTGAAAACTAGGCATGCTATTGATATTTTTATTATAAATTATTAATCCGCATTAAAAGTAAAGAAAAATGATATATCATATGTGGAATATTAAAATTTTTTTAATACTTCATTTATCTCATGTTTCTTACATTGCTAATTTTTCCTTAAAAGTATTATTCAAAGTGTGGCTAAAGTGGATAAATCGTCATTTTTTTTCCACTCTCATGTAACCAAACTTCGCGAGTTCAAATCCACCTCCTGCACTTTTTTTTTTTTTCATATTATCAATTTCCTTTTATTTTTAATGCTAACTTATACTTTCATTTATCTGTCACTATAACGAGAGAAAGGATTTGTGGAATATAAATTTTGGTAACCCTATGTTTAGGGGATTTTAACAAATTTTTAAATAACTTTTTAACTTTGCCCACCAGAGGGGTTGGGCAGGTAAAGTTAATGTAGTTCCTAATCGTAAAAAAATCGAAATTTTTCTGAAGCTGCCAAAATGCGTTTTAAGGTCCCCTGAATCCATTTAAGTAGTTTTTGGAATGATGTCTGTGTGTATGTCTGTGGTAATTTTTTTCGTCAACGAAAACTCAAAAACTACTGTACCTACTTATCCAATTGTTTTGAAATTTTCAACACATAAACTAGAGGTAAAGGTCAAGAACTGAAAAGCTTTTGGTAAATATCGGACCATTGACCATTAGGGGGTGATCTAGAGGGGGGGGAATATTTTTTCCTTACATAACCTATAATTTTTTTTATATATTCAGAAACTAAGACCCACCAAATTGACCTACCCTAGTGTATATCCATCAAAAACTCGACATCGAATTTTTGACATGAATCCAATACTTTCTATATATTAACATATATATATATATATAGAGGTAAGAGAAAGTAAAAATCGAATCCGATTTGTCTTGCCGAATGTGCGAATCTGATCTCGATCTTTTCTAGTGAATTTCTTCCATCCCTGGTAAAAGTAGACCCCTCATGGCTTCTCACCAAATACAGGGGTACTTTTAATAATAAATTATTTAATATCTACCTCTGATGCTCTTGATGCCTCTCTTCACAGTATATTGATTTTTAGGAAAAATTTATATTTAATTAATTTAACGTTAATAACCTTCCACCTACTCATTTTCTACCCACTTGACTAAAAATTTTTTAATTAAATAATAATAATAATAATTAAAGGGATTAGGCTTTTTCTAAAGCGCTTAAATCAATACGGAACTTATATATTCATTAACGAATCAAAAAATAAATTTCCAGTTAGTGGAGTCATTTGAGAGCAAATCTCTCCCCAATTCTTTTGATTTCTGGTAAGTTGAAATGAGGGCACTGTTTCCTCTTTGTTGCGCGTACATTTTTTATACAAATAAAAAAGATTGACTCTTAATTTGTACTTGACCCAAGGGCGGATACAAGGAGGGGGGGGGGGGGGTAAAGGGGTAATTACCCCCCCCCCGAGATTTGAAAAAAATACCTTTTTTTTGCAAAAAAATTTATTTTTCACGTAAAATTTTAAAAATTAATACTTAAAAATTTGATTTGTATTTATATTCTGGCAAACAAGTACAGAATGCGCCTTTAAATTACTGAAATTAAGAAAAAATAGTGTGCTGTGCGACGAGTCACTCCAAATTACCCCCCCCCCCCCCCGAGAAACATCTCTGGATCCGCCCTTGACTTGACCCCCTCTCCTTGCCTTCGCTAATTAGCAAGAATTGCCGTATATTAAATAACTTTAATTTAAATAAGAAACAAACGTCTTATTAAATAATTTTATACTTGAATTCACATTTTAACTTTTCGATTGACAGAAATTTTTGCTCATTTCATTTTAAAATTCTAAAAAAATTTACATAATTAATTTAAATTCTAAATAAAATATGCTAATTTGTTAATGTATTTTATCCCCTTTGATAGTTGATATATTTATTTTTTAATTAAAGTAGATATAATCATATTTGTTTAAACCAAACTCCTCTTTTAAAGTTTAAACATAATTTAACACCCCCTTCTCACCCTTTTTACCATCAAAGTGAAAGAGATTCCACACCATTAACGACCGAAAATTAGTTTTATTACAGTTGAGAGAGTTTAAAAATTATATCATATATTCTATTGGTCATTAGCGGCATATTTAAGAGAGATACCTGGTATGTACTGGCTATTAAGATAATTAAGTTAAATAGAGATATCAGGGGCGTATATAGAAATTTTTTTCGGGGGGGGGGGGCCCGAACTGAAAATTTTTTTGCGGGAATTTTTTTTTTTAAGAAACTAAATTTTTTTCACACGAAATTTTTTGCGGAATATTTTTAGATGGAAAATTTATTCATTTACTTTTTACTTTCTCTTACCTCTATATCAAGTCTATTCTCTAAAAACAGACGTTTGGTATGATTTAAATACATGTATTGCCTTGTTATTGTCTTAATTGTATGTACAGTGTTTTTATCATTTTTAATTATTTGTATTTCTGCTACACATCAATCTTTACTAACATTTTATCTATATAATTTGTTGTAAAAATGTATTTTTATGTTTGTTGTATTTTTATAAGATTTACAAATTTTTGTATCGTTTGATTCTCATACCCCAAACTAGAGACAAATAAAAAAAAAAAAAAAAAAAAAAAAAACAGACGTTAAAATTTAAAATAAGCGAATAAGTGTTAAAAAAAAATCATGTAAAAACAATCAGCGTTAAAAAATTCAAAATCACTTCCTTGCGTCAAATAGCTATTCTGTAAACAAAAACTTTAAGGTGCGCGTCTCGAAAAGCCGTTAGAAGACCATTCACTACCGAGTTACTCTAGGCGGCAAGGGATGGCGTTAGTTTTTCCCATAGGAATACAAGGGATTTATTCCATTTCATTTGAAAGATTCCAGCTAATTAATTAAGGGTAAAAAATTAATTATTTTTTAACATGATGATTACTAATTTAATTATCTATAAAATATAGAGCGAATTTTTAAAAAATATCTTTTCTTTAATGCGATTAATCTAAAAAAAGAAATGTATTTTAAAAACTATAGGTTTATATGTAAAAAACTATAAGTTGTAAAATATTTTAAATAGCTTTAATTTAAAAAATATGTGAAGTCGATAGCTTGAAAATTGTGGCCGCTGGAATCTCCCAAAATTAGCATCCCGAGACGCCCACCTTAAGACAATAAAGTAATCAAATACAATACAAAATTCAAGAGTGGAACTTGATATTTCATCATTGTCCTGCACCTAGTAAACCTATTCCGTTCTAGATTTCAAAACAAATTTTTATAGTCTAATCAGGGGCGTATATAGAAATTTTTTTCGGGGGGGGGGGGCCGAACTCGAAAATTTTTCAGCGGAAATTTTTTTTTTAAGAAACTAAATTTTTTTTCACACGAAATTTTTTGCAGAACATTTTTTCTTTTGCGGAACCAAAGTTTTCCATCCTGCGGAAAAATTTGTTGCGCTGATGTCTGTATATCCTTATATATGTATGTGTTTGGGAAATTTCGGGGGGGGGGGGGGCCCTCGCCCCCCCCCCTTATATACGCCCCTGAGTCTAATAGTCTAACCAAAATAAATTTAGTTTACGCCTATATTATAATTTAACAATTTTTATTCAACGGATCATAGCCAAGGGTGAAGAGGGGATGTTATTTAATTAGTACTCCTTCCATTTGACAAAACAAGTTAATTATAGATATAAGGATTTGGATACCAAATGGCTAAATGAATATGCCTGGACCTCTATTATATATAAATATCAATAAAAATACGGTTAACGCTAAAAGTCTTATATGGACTGAGTTACCGAAAAAGACAGTGTATGTGTGTGTATGTGAATGTGTGGGAAAAAGTGTGTTTCAAAAAAAAAATATTTTATGTTAATTTTCTGACAATAAAAATCCTGAAAATAGAAAATTTGTTTTAATAAATTTTTTATGATACCTGCCCGAATATCCGGCTTAAATAAGAAGTAAACTTCCTTCATATGTTTTCTCATCTGATGACTCTTGCAACTTCCTAAATTCTACTTTTGTTATTTTTGTATCTCAATTATTTTTCGAGTTATACTCAAAAAACGATACAAAATTTGAGAAGGCTTAATATCATTAAACATAAAAGGTAGAA
>JAKCPI010030669.1:0-11869 GCA_023213315.1 Euborellia annulipes
AAAATAAACCAGCGATTGTTTTCCACAGGAAAATAATTTATGTTACTGTGGAAAGCAATCATTTGGTTTATTTTCTCCATTATCTTAATGAATCGTTCCAGCTTAGTTAATTTCTTATAATTATCCCTGTCGTCTAGTGGGGCCAATTAGGTTTTTTTTTTTAAACGTATATATTCTTAACTATCTTATTGTATCGATGACAACTGGGGGACCGTTCCACACGCTGGTTTTTCGGGGTCACCAATCCAAAGTTTCAATCCTACTTGCCCTTAATAATTTTCTCACAGTACATTCAATAAATAATAATTACATATCATATCATAACATTTTCTTTTTAATAAAAAATAATTTGTAAAAATATAACAATTTACAATATAAGTTTAGAGATTGCGGTTGTAGGTTTTAGTTAAAAAATTTTAAATTAATTTTATTTTTATATAATATATATCCTTATCATAAAATATTGTATTTTTCACTCCCAGTCAGTCGTTTGTAACTCTTGAAGATGGGATAAAATTCCCAAAATTTTTTAATTAAAATAAAAATTTTTTTTTTTTTACCTCACACCATAAAAAAACACAAAAAAAAAAAACCACAATTTACAAAATATAAGGGGCTTATTTATTTTTAATTGACTGATTTTTACAAGAATATCAAAAAGAAAGTGCATCCTGGGAGGCTAGTTTTTAAATAAACTCGGAAGTTAATGATCGCGGCAACAAATTCCCCCACCAACGTGTCCTACGCCATCACGATCCAAATATGGTTATCATAAATTTACCGGAGGATTATAAAACTACGCAGAAATCAATAAATATAATTTGAATATGATTATTATTTGTTTTTAAATTTCAAAATGCATTCCTTGTTATTTTAAAAGCTACATAACTTACTTTTTTTTTTGGTTGGTTCATAAAATATTCACAAGTAGCCGAATTATATTAAATAAACAATTATTTTTATTCATTTAATTTAATGGATAAAACTGGGCATTTTGACATTTAAACATGCGGGATTATTTTATTATCAAAACATATTTGGATTTTAAACAAATAAATAATTAATAATTTCTGATTATATATAGTTTAAAAGAAAACGTTTCCTTAGTTAATTATGCAAATTTAAAATTTTTAAACAACATCCAAAAAGAGAAAATATTTTTATTCAACTGGTATTATAATTTTTGTATATAAGTCAAAATGCGTGGGTATTTCTATTCTCTTTTTGCCTTATCCGCGGAATTTTATTATTAAGGCAAAAATTAATTATTAATGGAATTAATGGATGTCCAGAATATTAGGGGCCGGGAGAAAAATATATAATTCACTTGATCTTATCTAGAATATATTATAAATACAAAGAGCCTGGGAAAGGAGTGGAGCAACAAACAATGTCAAAGCAAGGCTCACTTTTGGATTGGTAACCTCGAAAAACATGCGATATTTATAGAAAATTAAATATATAAATAAAAAATCTGGTGTGACAAGCACAGAACACAACTTTCGATTAGTGACCCTCTTATTAATATAACATCTCAGCTATAAATTGTTTTTGTATCAAAAATATATATTTATTAATTGACGCCATTAAGCTTTGTCCATCCAAAAAAAATCTCCAATTAATTGGCCAAAAGTTCATTAACCGTAATTTTATTTACCGAATTAAAAAAAAAATTATTGACTTTTGGGGAAATAAAAAAAAAAAAGTTATTTTCATTTAATTAATTTTATTTTCTTTCAACCTCTTTTTGTTGAGTTTTATACAAAAACAAACAAAAAAAAAAAACAAAAGAGGAATTTACTAAAATTTATAGTCTAATTAAATAAAAGAAAAGCTTCCGGTTTTTACTTCTTTAATTATTTCAACTTCTCTTTTATTTTTTTTTATTTTCCTTCCATTATACTTTGGAAAATACTTTTTTTACTAACCTGGAATAAAATATAACATTTTTAATTATTATATAAAATCCTTGATAAAAACAAAATATCGAAGTTTTTTTTTCTATTTCGGTAGTTGATTAAACAAAAAAAAATATTTTCTTGGGAAAAATTAAAAAAATTGACTATTTGATTCTAAATTAATTGGTTAAGCTATTGCACAAATTCGTTTGTGTTTGATTCCTGAAAGCTAGGCAACCGAATTGACCAATTTATTTATAAATTTTTTCGATTATTGAAAATTATGCAATATAGCACGCTCTTCTAGGGAAATTTAAAATTTTCACATGCTCTAAATCAGTGGCTCCCAACTGGTGTTGCGCGGAACCCAAGGGTTTGGGATTTACTAATTAAATTATATACAAAGAAATATTTCCATATACCAACATAGAGCGTTATACACTTTTATATATTTTGATGCAAAAGGTCAAGAATTCGCATCCTGTCCCTTGCGAGAAATTTATTTCAATTGAATTGAATACCAATCAATTGAAATTAGCCCCGAAAAAGAGCTTAAAAAATAAAAAATAAATTATTTAATATAAATAAATAAATAAGGAATTATATAGGCGTGGAGCGGTGTTGGTGTGGGAGGGATGGACAGGATCGCGATCCTTTTGGATTTAAATCCGAAAATCCGATCCGGTCTAATTTTTTAGAATCTGAATCGAGAGGAGGATCTTGGATCTGGATTTCTGGATCAGAACAGCGATCCTTTTCTTAAATTGAATTGGATCGCTAATCCTTTTTCAACAGCAGGATCGTTGAAATTGTCAGGGTCTGCGGATCTGATAGCTAATCCTTTTTAAAAGGGTTTGCTCATCCTTGGGGTATATCACACAGGAACCCGTAAATAGAGTTCATTTAATATTTATTAATTCAAACAGACGAAAAAGATATGTACCTGGTATCTCAGGGAATCGAACCAACGATCTGCCAATTTAACCACAGTACAAAACACTCTACTATTTGAATTTAATCTCGTTAAGAGTGATATTCCTTCCGTATTCCAAAATTTGCTATCTATTAAATCCAAATAACCGAGTGCAGTACTGTAGATGGCGCAGAGCTAAGAATGCTTCCTCGTCAGTAAACAATTTACTCGAAAAATTTCACGAATATACTTTTTAAAGAGCATCTAAAAAATAGTTGATTTGTGAATTTTAATCAAAATCGTTGGAGCGAATTTTGAGAAAATCGAAATAAACTGAAAAAGTACATCAGTAAAGTACTAGTACTTTTTGGCTGATTTTGTTCCAAAGCTTATTTTCACCCTTTGGGATGGTGCTTAACTCAAATATAAAATCTCAAGCTCAAAGCT
Organism: Euborellia annulipes; assembly: GCA_023213315.1. Taxonomy (NCBI): domain Eukaryota; kingdom Metazoa; phylum Arthropoda; class Insecta; order Dermaptera; family Anisolabididae; genus Euborellia; species Euborellia annulipes. The sequence goes on from JAKCPI010030669.1 coordinate 3,259, forward strand.
CTTTTCGTTGCTGATATATTTTGTTCACAGACCAATTTGCGGGACCCACTTTTTTGAACTCAGGGGACCTCAAAAAGTGTATATCCATCAAATTCTCGACATCGAATTTTTGACATTTCTCTCTAGTATATATTTCATATATAAGACAAGTGAAAGTAAAATTTCATTAGTGAGTTGGCCATTTCGGTTGCCTAACTTCCAGCAATCAAACTCGAACAAATTTATTTATTTAAAACGTAGACTCACCATACTTATTTATTTTACTTTACCTAGTTTAAAAGTGTAAAAATATTTTACCAAAAAGTCTTAAGGGTCTTCACCCCTTAAGTTTTTTCAATTAAAAACTTTCAAAACTCTTAAATCTTTTAATTGATAGAAATTTTATTTACTCAATGTTATTAAAATCTTAACATTTTTTTTTTTTATTAAAAATATTTCTAGTGAAAGTATCACAATAAATTATTATGTTTGTACAGAGAATTACAGGTGAATCGAGTATTGAAAATAAAAACTCTTAATGACTTTATTCATTCGAAACGTCAAGATTTTTATTGACTGAAGAGTATTTCTCGAATGAATCAAATGACTTGAGAGTTTTATTTATGAATCTCTTATATCGTCATCCATTAAGATTTTTTTTTTCTCTCTATCTCTATCGAGAAGAAAATGATAATTTATTTATTTTTCTTAGGTAAATGACATCGCATCGCATCGACAAATTCCGGGTGGCGAGAATGTACCGTCATCGTCTAGTTACTTCTACAAAATTCAAATGGTGAGTAATCAGAAATATTTCAAAACCACTCCATGACACACGTGCTATATATGAATCCAATTTTAATACCATTAACAATTCATATATTGATTTATCTTCTCTCCAATTCAAGTTAAAAAAAAAAAATTTTGTTGTTTCTTCAACAAGTTTTCTTATTGAATTTATCTAGGAATTTTTTTCTCCAGTGGCACATAAAGTCTTGTGTGTTGTATGTTGAAATTCCTATCGGGATCCCCGTTTTTTTGCCCGTGATGCTTCCGTGTAAGAAGACACACACCTCAAACCCAACCGACCTCTGGCCGTAGCTATCTACTGGCACCCCGTGAAGTTACATTATTTCCTATCTCTAACTCCTCCTCCTGCCTTCATTTCTAGCTAGTGAACAGCTCCTTATTTCTGGTTCCTTTTATCCAACCTCTTCTATGCTAGAGAGGATGTCCTAGTTTGAGGAGGGACTCGTTTCGAAGAAATGCATCACTGAGAGGGAACCTTCTTTACGACCCTTCCACAGGACGGGATGTCACTGCAACTCCCTCTCCTAGTAGAGTTGCCTGGGGGCTATTATGGTGAGATCCTATATTCCAATCCAGGGCCTGACATTAAATAAATATTTTTATTTAATGGAAAATCCCGCACGCCCAGGGTTTGAACAGGGATCTTCTTTGTAGAAGCCGGCACCCTAGCCCGCTACACCAGCGGACCCACTCAAATTGTTATTCTGTATGCAAAAACTTTAACTCCAAAGCGTTAACATTTAGCCATGTGTTAAAAATTAATGTGATGTCTAGGGGGTGCCTTTCATATTTTAACGCCATATTTAATGCATCAAAATGGCGTCTTTGACGATTATGATTTTGTCAGCTTTGAGATAAAAGCAACATGTTAACGTCGCTGTTAAATCTTTGTTTAGAGAATAGCATTTTTTAACGCTGGTGTTATTACTTTACTTTTTAACACCCAATTTAATGACCTTTTTATTTTTTTCACATTATTATAACAAGTTTCATTTTCGTCACTACTTTTGTTCCTTGATTCATTAAATGCTTTTGTATCTAAATGCCGCTTCTTATGTCTTCGGAAGAAAATGATACTTATATAAACATATTAAGGCGGTCTTTCAATCCAAGAATTAATTATAATTTATTAACTTCATTCCCAAATATTGTTCAAATTAGTAAAATTTAAGAAATTTTAATCCATAAAAATTCGCTCCGGCATATATGGGACAATAAAAGTTTAATTTTTCTCTCCTTGAATTGCTTAATTTGGATGAAGCTTCTGTTTAATTAATAGATTCATTATAAGAATTTAGTATATCAAAATGATTAAGTTATTTGGAATTTTTATTTTAGGTAATTCCAATATCAAAATAGGCCTAAACCTTTAAATTAGGGTTAGACCTTCTTTAATTTTCCTCTTCTTTTACTTTGAATTGGTATTTCCTTTAAGAATTTTCCTTAATCAAGAATTATCCTTACGGAATTTTTCTTTTTAAAATCAGAATTCCGCTTGACTATTTTGGACAATTCTTCACTTTTTAGGGATTTTATTTAAACTTATGTGGTTATTTAGAAACGTTTCAACTTTCATTAAATAAAAATATTTATTTAATGTAAAGCAGGCACTGGATTGGAATATTTGATTTGACCACAATAGCCCTCAGGCAACTCTACGAGGAGAGGGAGTTGCTGTGACATCCAGTCCTGTGGAAGAGACGTAAAGAAGATTCCCTCGCATTCTTAGAAAGGAGTCGGTGCTTGGGGAGTCCCTCCTCAAACTAGGACATCCTCCGTAGCATAGAAGAGGTTGGATAAAAGGAACCGGGTGGAACCAGAAATAAGGATTTGTTCACTTCCTAGAAATGAATGCAGGAGGAGGAGCTAGAGATAGGAAATAATATTCTAAATCCTCAATTTATAGTCAATAAATAGAAAAAGGGTAAAGTTAAAATTTTTTTAAGGTGCGCGTCTCGAAAAGCCGTTAGTCGACGATTCACTACCTAGTTACTCAAGGCGGCAAGAGATGGCGTTAGTTTTTCACATAGGGATACAAGGGATTTATTTCATTTCATTTGAAAGATTCCAGCTAATTAATTAAGGGTAAAAAATTAATTATTTTTTAACACAATGATTACTAATTTAATTATCTATAAGATATAGAGCGAATTTTTTAAAAATATCTTTTATTTAATGCGATTAATCTAAAAAAAAAAATTTATTTTTTCGAAAATCAAAAAAAGGGCTTCTATAAGTTGTAGATATTTTAAATAGCTTTAATTAAAAAAAAATTTGAGGTCGATAGCTTCAAAATTGTGGCCGCTGGGATCTCCCAAAATTAGCACCCCGAGACCCCCACCTTCAGGCAATTTTTTGAAAATAAACAAAAATAACTCTGACGACCCTACCAAGATAATAAATCTCTAACCTCTTAGAATCACCTTGATTTATAAGTGAATCGTTATTTATATAAAATAGATAAAAAGGAAACCTTCAAATCCAATATTATATTTCATTCAAAGGTGAGAGATTGTTTTTCCTCTTTTATAATCGCTCTACTTAACGGGGGAGGGGTATTTTAAATTGACTATTAACTCTTATTTATAAAAAAAATATATATAATACATTCAAATTATTTATACTTAAAAAAAAAAAAAAAGTAATTTCCTCTATTCTGTGAATGTAAATTGTCAAACAAAGCACAATTTTGTCAAGGTGTGTCTTTAACTATTCTCTTGTATCTTTAATTTTTTTTTTTTATTTGCTGATATTAAATTGTATAAACATTCTCCATGTTTTGAATATTAAATATTGATCTGCATCGGAACAAAAAAAAATATTTTTTTCCCATGCATTAATGTCTTTTAAGCTTCATCATAAAATCAAGTATCAAATTTCATTTTCATCCAACTTGAGAGGAATTTTAAAGAGGCCTTGTCTTTATATTAATTTAATTTTATGGTCAAAGTTAATTCCTATGACCCTATTTAGAGCGAATGTTTCAACATTGATTAACAATTATTATCGATTCGGAGAATTTTTTTTTTTTTTTAAAGGTTAGAAAAAAATTACTAATAGAGGTGAATTTATGAGGTGGTAGCGGATTTTTATAATAAATAATTAGGTAGTTACAATATTTACTAACAAATTTGGATAAGGAATTTTTATTTACTTTCAATTGCAAATGATTTTTTCCTTATGTAAAATTTTTGCAAGGTAAAAAGAAATTATTTGATAAATAAAGAAAAAAATAATTTCCAACTTTTTATTTTCCCCTGCCCCGAGAGAGTTATAATGTCACTAATGATAATCTTAAAAACCGAGGGGTGTGGGGTCGGTTGCCAGGCTGTCGGATAAAAATTGATTTATATATAAATCTAAAGTATCTAACAATTTGATACCGAAGAACCTTAAGGGGCAACGGGAGCGCCGATAAGATGGCGTAGTGTGTCATAAAAAGTATGCCCAAAAATCAAGTAATTCAAAAATTTGCCAAAAGATGTCAGAATGCTAGCTAATAATATTTAATGCATTTGGTTGATTTTCAATGATCTTTTAACAATAAATACTTTATAAATGTTATTATATATTATGTATCTTTTAAAAAAGCCTAAAAATATATAAATATAGGCCAGATATACGCTATTACTATATCGTCTGTTAGACTAGCCTGCCATCTATTGCAAGAATGCTGAACTAACTGTTAATTTGACAGTTGGTCTTTAAATAAATCATCTAAGCTTATTTTAAAAATCTCTTAATTAATATGTGTTTAATAATAACAATAAATTCATTTTTAAATTTAAAAAAAAATTAAAGATTATTGGGACAGATTGTTTTTTTGTATTTGTTTGATAACAAAAAAATCAATTACGATAATTTTTTAATAAGTCATTAAAAAAATTATAGTTCGATGCCCCAATAATCTCTTATGAATTTAATTCATTTAAAAAAAAACCGCATTAAAAAATTCCTTATAATAGTCTAGTTTTTTTTAAGTACGTTTAGACGTCGCTCCTGAACTCTCTTAACCTTTTGATTTTTTTTTACAAAATTATTTATTGTTTTTAAAGCTTGAGAGAAAATTTTATATATCCCATTAATTAGTCTATGAATCAGGTCCTTCTGCTTGGAATAATCATTTCAAATTCAAAATCTTCCTTTGTCCCCATGACCTCCGGTGATTGGAACAAGCTCCCTGCGTCTATCTTCCCCAAAACCTACCATCTTCAAACTTTCAAGTCTAACCTCAACAGGCATCTTCTCAGTTCCCGCAGTTGAGTTCCCGTTTTATGCTTCTCCTTTTGTTTTTATTTTCTTCCAGGCTGCATGTGACCTGGTCATTAAAGGTCTTTGGACCTTATGCACCCATTCCAAAAAAAAAATTTAATCATTAACATAATAACCATATCATTAATAAAAAAAAAAAAACTAATTCATATTTATTAATTCCAAACGGCTCTAATACGCCACAAAAAAATGAATCCGGCTTTTTCATATTTATTCAACAGAATAAATACCAAAAACAATTCTCTTCTTCAAGTATTTATTTGTACTCGTTCTCCAAACACTAGTTAATATGGCATAAATGAATTTATTAAAAATTTAAAAGCCGTTATTTCTCAACCCTTTGTTTTAACACTTAGGAGGCGTAAAGGTCAACAAATAAGCATCCTTCCTCATTTTATGAGGTCATGACAAAATTTTAGTATAAAATTCATTTTTATTATCAACTTTCAATAAATATTTAACTTTAATGTGTTATAAAGATTTCAAAAAAATTTTTTTTTTAAAGTAACTTTAATAAAGGTCAAGGACAAACATTTGTTGAAAGTCGAGTAGGCGCTAGATTGTCTAGTCTTGCATTGAAATCACCAAGTTGCATTGAAATCACCAAGTGGCGTGAGCGGCGGCGTCTGGGGGGACGGAGCTCTAAAAATTCTTTGAGATGGATTCTGCACGAATACATTCACATCTCTCTCTCTTTCTCTTGACTCGTGACTTGACACGGGGGAACATCGAACGGTTTCTTCAAGACATCCTCTCGCGAGAGGAAATCCTGCTCAGACACAATGCATTGGCCGGGGCTTTGAACCCATTGGTTGGTAGCCACCACCCGAGGGTTGATAATAACTCTTTTGTACTCACCAAAGAAAAGAACTGGAGTTAAAAAGGCGACTCAGAGACACTTCCTGACGTCCACGTTGAGGTTTAGAAGACACACTGATTGAGAGTTGTCGAGGAGGAGGAGGAGGAGGATTACGACCGGTCTCGCGAGTGCGCGACCAGACTGCGACTCCACGACGGCCCTGACCAGAGACCAGACCAGCGACCGGCGGAGAAGGGAAAAGGTAGGCGAGACGCCCTAAAAGGAAAACAAACATTACGGCTTGATACAGCTCAGACCCGTTCTTGTATTATTGATCAACTTGGAGCCTCTATCTCTGTTGGTATTTTTTCGCCTAGCCAAAAACCTTTGTTGCACCATATTTTTTTTTCAACAATTATTCACTTAACATATCACGAATAATTTTTTTTTTTTTTTGAGATTTCGATGCGCGTTAAGAAATGTCAAATTATATAAATATATCCATATGATTTTGTGATATTGATACAACAGACCCCCCCATGTAATATGGATGTCTAACAATGGAATCAATCTACAATACATAAAATAATTACATTACAAATACGGTACCATCTTCTCTCGACATTTTGCAATGTATAGAAGTAAGTCATTATTACAAAGCTATCACAGTTATTAATACAAATACAATATAATGAAAATTATATTTAAATAATTAATTAATCCGTCCCTGTACGGTACAAGAAAAACAAACTCTCAATTCGTATTCTCTAAGTAAATGAAACTATGCTGGGCATCTTCTGAAGACATTGTCAACAGAATCTGAGGCTCTTCAACTGAATAACAAACATACTGGATATGTAATTGAGATTATTGGTCTTTATATCAAGTTTACTAAATGCAGTTTTATTCATTGTAAAAAATGGATGTTTCGGTCTCTAGTCCAGTCCTTCATCAACAATATAACCAACTGACCATTAGCAAATTTGAAAAAATAAATTAACTCCCTGAAGTTGAGGCACTTAGGCGGGAATGTAGCATAACCAACCGGTACTAATTACCAAAACCCATTTATTAACTAATTTGAATACTAAAATATTAATATATATTCTTTTTATGAATCACGATTACGTATATCTGATTTTCTACATTTTTTTTTCTCGTTTTTTCAAGGACTTATAATTTTCCTAATTAAATATTCATTTTTCTTATTTATGTATAGACCATGTTATGCATGAAGGAACCAAGCGCCATTATGATCGAAATTGAGATAATACCGCCATCTTGTAGAGAAAAAGAAAATCTACTTTTTTATTTAAATCGCAACATTATTACTCTGTGCACTTTTTTTTTATAAAACAAGAAAAAAATTCATTGCCATTGGGTTTGTTTACAAGTGTGCAAATAAAATGCCCCTTATCACAGATTTAGGTTAATGGCGCTTGGTTCCTTTATGCATAACATAGTCCATATATAAGTTATAATTTTTTTTTTTTTTTTTTATTAATTCCTCTTCCAAAATTAAAAATCTGATGTGACTGGTCCCCCAGCTCACAACTTTCTTTTATCTTTGGTAAGAGAAAGTTGTGTTCTGTGCTTGTCCCACCATCTATATATTAGTTTCCGTTGGTATATTAGAATTCAAGGTGTAAAATTTATATGGGAAAATATTTATATTTTGTTACCATAACAACCATTTTTTCTATCTTTCCTATGAAGTACAAGAGTAAAGTGTGCTTCAAAAAATTTCAAGAGCAAAATGAGAATATACATTTTAAAGAGCATCTAAAACATAATTGTTTTTTGAATTTTAATCAAAATCGTTAAAGCGAATTTTGAAAAAATAAAAAAATAAATAATTGAAAAAGTACATCAGTAAAGTACTAGTACTCTATTGCCGATTTTGTTCAAAAGCTTCGTGTCACGTCTCAAGAGGATAGCTAACTTAAATATAAAATTTTAACTTCCTAGCTCTTTTCGTTCTTGAGATATTTTGTCCACATACACACTATTTTGATTGACCCACTTTTTTGGATCACAATTCTCGACATCGAATTTTTGACAGAAATCCAATACTTTCTCTCTCTATTTATTAACAAATATAGCTAAGAGAAAGTAATAATTAGGGAATGAATAAATGCCCTCCCCCCACCCCCTCCTCTTTACGATCCTAACCTTCATACGCTGACCTTCATTTTTTTCAACTATTTTAGCCCTATATATTTCCGCCATTTTTTTAAATATTTCCTTTTTAAGCAGAAGCATCTTGAAAAGAAAATAGCAATAAAACATCTGCTGATAGCCAGTACAAGTTTCAATCTATAAGTCGGAAATCGTTAAAAATTATTAAATAAATCGAAGGTCGATTTGTAAAAAAAAAAAAAATGTTTCTTTTACTTATTTAATTAAAGAAACCTTTTATCCTTTAATATATAAATATTCGATTCTATAATACATCGAATTTTCTCTAATTAGTGGCAAATGTTGTGTTTGGTCTCGAAATCGACAGAAAAATGCGGAACTTGAGATTTACGATTCTGTAAATGAATCTATATATCTACTAATTTGTCATCTTATAAGGGAAAAGCCAAAAATTTTAGAGTGAGAAGAATATAAAACATTTTGTCTAATTAAAATCACATTAATAAATTATTTTGAAATCACATAGGTATGTAAACAAACACAGAAAGAGAGCCCAGAGTTATTAATCTTTGAATGCGCCTACGAACAAATTCAAATTTTCTATTAAAAATC
>JAKCPI010030670.1:0-10746 GCA_023213315.1 Euborellia annulipes
TAAAGGGCAAATAAATGAAAAAAAAAAAAAAAAAAAAAACTAGAACAAACTTTTAGTTTATAGAGGTTTTCAATTTGTCGTTAAATTTTCAATAAATTATTTAATATTCAATTTAAAAAAATCTGGTGTGACTGGTCGCACCAGATTTTTTGTGTTGAGATATATTTAATTTCCGACAGTAGGGCACATTTGAATTCAAGATGTAAAATTTATAAGTATGGGAAAATATTTATAGTTTGTTACCATAGCCACCATAGGAGAAATTCCTATCTTTCCTATGAAGAACAAGAGTAAAGTGGTCTTCAGAAGATTTCAATGGCAAAATGAGAAAAATATCAAATATATATTTGAAAGAGGATCTAAAAAATATTTTTTTTTTTGAATTTTAATCAAAATCGTTGGAGCGAATTTTGAGAAAATCGAAAAAAACTGAAAAAGTACATCAGTAAAGTAAGTACTAGTACTAGGGTTTGGACACCGGTGGAAACCGAAACCGGTAAACCGGTTTTTTGGCTAAATTTCAAAAATCGAGAAACCGAGTTTTTCCCGAAAAACCGAATTCGGTTTTTTTACTTTCTCTTAACTCTATATATATGTTAATATATAGAGAGAGAAAGTATTGGATTCATGTCAAAAATTCGATGTCGAGATTTTGATGGATCTTCACGTTTTGAGGTCCCCTGAATCCAAAAAAGTGGTTTTCGCGACATGGTCTGTGTGTGTGTGTGTGTGTGTGTGTGTGGGTGGGTGGGTGGGTGGGTGGGTGTTCAATTTTAAGCATGAAGGAATTGAGCTAGGAGGTTGAAATTTTATATTTAAGTTAAACACCCCCCGGGACCGGAAAAATAAGCTTTTAATCAAAATCGGCCAAAGAGTACTAGTACTTTACTGATGCACTTTTTCAGTTTTTTTCGATTTTCTCAAAATTTGCTCCAACGATTTTTTTTTAAATTCAAAAATCAATTATTTTTTAGATTCTCAATAAAATGTATATTCTCATTTTGTCATTGAAATCTTCTGAAGACCACTTTACTCTTGTACTCCATAGAAAAGATAGGAGAAATGGTTGCCATGGTAACAAAATATAAACATTTTGCCATACTTATAAATTGTACATCTTGAAAATCGAATATACCCTACTATCGGAAACTAAATACATGTCGACACAAAAAATCTGGTGAGACAAGCACAGAACACAACTTTCGATTACCGAAGGTAAGAGAAAGTTGTGTGCTGTGCACCAGTCACACCAGATTTTTTTTAAATTTTTTCTTCATTAATACTTGTATTCAAATTATAAATTAGCCCTGGAATGACGAAATTTTGCAGTCTTATAGAGGACGTTATGGTGAATGAAGAAAAAATACTTGGTTCCCGAAATTCCTACAATTTTTTGAGTTATGAATTCCTAAAATTACGATTTTTCCCACATGAAATGTAAAGAGAAATTTTTATGTATTTTTTGTATTCTATGAATGTAAAGAAATCCTCAAGCAGGCACTGGATTGGAATAGTAGTAAGCTTAATAATAATTTTATTGGGTTCGGATCCCAGGCAGTTCGATGATTTTATTTAAGCCATTTGGATACCAAATGCCTGGACCCCAAATATATATATTATTAAATAACCGTTATCGTTTAAAGTCTAATATGGCCTACTAGCTGCGGTAGGGTTGCCTTCGGCAACCCTACCCCGCTAAACCCTGGCGGGCGGCGTCACGGGATATGACTAAGAGTTGTCCAGATAAATGTATTTTAATTAATTATGAGGAAGAGTTTTTATTTTTTATTTTAAATATTTGATTAATATATTTTTCAATTATTTACACCCTAAAAAAGCAACATTTTAAATTTTTTGACTTTGAGGATGTACAAGATTATATAACTTTCTTAATGTATTTGGAAGTTTACTTGTAATAGTATTCAGATGGATTTGAATGATTATAATAAAAAATTTTTTACATAAAAATTTTTTTATTTTTCAGGAATTAAACACTGACGACTGGTTTGCGCACATTTCTCAGTTTCGGTCACCATATGTGACCATCATCAGGCCTAAAAAATTAAGATACATTATACAAAACTTAAGGCTTAAAAACAAAATCTATCTGATCTTAAATTATAATTTTACACTTTGTTACATTGATTCTTTAACATCAAATTATTTAGAATACTTTTTTTCAAAAAACAAAATTTTATCTTTCTTTTTCTTATCTTTATCTCTTTTTATACACATACCTTTTTTCCTTTTCCCCTATGTATGCTCATATGCCCTTATTTTAAAGATGGTGACACTGACTTTCTCAAAACTATATGTGATATATTTTATTTTTAGCTCAGATTTTAATTTCTTCGAAGCGCCGTTGTTTATCTATTAGAATTTTTGTCAATTAGTAAAATATAAAATGTACATCAATTCTTTTTAAATTAAAATCATTCTTACAATTCTAATAGACTATTTATCTAATTTACATGCTTAGTTTTCTAATTAGAAATTATAGTTATATTATAATCATCATTTGTATGGCATGACTTCGATTACTTTTTTTTTTTTTTTTTTTTTTATTTTTTTTTTTAAATTTAAAAATTATTTTTTGTTTTTCCACTTACTTGTTTCTGAGCTTCTTTATAGATATTTTAATATTACAATCAGGGCCGTAGCCAGAAAATAATTTCGGGGGGGGGGATTTGATTTGGTGGAACAGTAGAAAATCATAAAATCGTTTTAATAAAATAAATAAAATGGTGTTACTTATCATATATATTTATTAGAAAACCATTACCAGAATTTTGTTTGTTGTGATTTATTAACTATTATGTTGTGTATAACAACAAAGTAAGACGGGCGCACTAAAATAAATATCTTTTTTTTATTTCGGGGGAGGATCAATCCCCCTTGATCCCCCCTAGCTACGGCCTTGATTACAATTGTTATTTCTTTCAGGCTATTGTTGACATTATATTTTTTTATTATAATCAAGTTAAATTTAACCTATTTTATCATACAAAGAATATTTCTTTTTTTATTTAATAACATGAATGAATTTAGTCACTCTTATTTTGAATTGCTAACTTCTCTTATCATTAATTTTTTTTTTCTTTTTTTTTTTTTGGCGGAATTTTTTAATTAATTTTAATTGATATATGTTATTATTCTTTATATTTAGATACCTTTACAATATATCATTATAAGTTTTGCTATATACCTTTTTATCTATTGATTGTGTCTATTGATTGTGTCAATCAATAGATAAAAAGGTATATAGCAAAACTTACAATGATATATTGTAAAGGTATCTAAATATAAAGAATAATAACATATATCAATTAAAATTAATTAAAAAATTCCGCCAAAAAAAAAATTAATGATAAGAGAAGTTAGCAATTCAAAATAAGAGTGACTAAATTCATTCATGTTATTAAATAAAAAAAGAAATATTCTTTGTATGATAAAATAGGTTAAATTTAACTTGATTATAATAAAAAAATATAATGTCAACAATAGCCTGAAAGAAATAACAATTGTAATATTAAAATATCTATAAAGAAGCTCAGAAACAAGTAAGTGGAAAAACAAAAAATAATTTTTAAATTAAAAAAAAAAAAAAAAGTAATCGAAGTCATGCCATACAAATGATGATTATAATATAACTATAATTTCTAATTAGAAAACTAAGCATGTAAATTAGATAAATAGTCTATTAGAATTGTAAGAATGATTTTAATTTAAAAAGAATTGATGTACATTTTATATTTTACTAATTGACAAAAATTCTAATAGATAAACAACGGCGCTTCGAAGAAATTAAAATCTGAGCTAAAAATAAAATATATCACATATAGTTTTGAGAAAGTCAGTGTCACCATCTTTAAAATAAGGGCATATGAGCATACATAGGGGAAAAGGAAAAAAGGTATGTGTATAAAAAGAGATAAAGATAAGAAAAAGAAAGATAAAATTTTGTTTTTTGAAAAAAAAGTATTCTAAATAATTTGATGTTAAAGAATCAATGTAACAAAGTGTAAAATTATAATTTAAGATCAGATAGATTTTGTTTTTAAGCCTTAAGTTTTGTATAATGTATCTTAATTTTTTTAGGCCTGATGATGGTCACATATGGTGACCGAAACTGAGAAATGTGCGCAAACCAGTCGTCAGTGTTTAATTCCTGAAAAATAAAAAAAATTTTTATGTAAAAAATTTTTTATTATAATCATTCAAATCCATCTGAATACTATTACAAGTAAACTTCCAAATACATTAAGAAAATTTTAAATTTTATTAAAATCGAATGAAAAATAAATTTCAGGGGGGGGGCGGGGGGTCTAAAATACCATTTTTCAATTATTTACACCCTAAAAAAGCAACATTTTAAATTTTATTAAAATCGAATGAAAAATAAAAAAAATAATAATTTTAGGGGGGGGGGCGCAGAGCGGAAAAATCTTTTCAAATGTCGAATTGTTAGGGGGGAGGAAGAGTTTTTATTTTTCATTTTAAATTTTTTGATAAATATATTTTTCGTAAAGCGAGTTAGATCCTGTTTTCCAATGCTTTGCTATGGGGTAATTGATAACCCCCAAAAAGGGGGGGTTCCCCTACCCCTAATTCGATATAATGATAGCCTAAAACCACCCCCGGAAAATTTCCTACCCATTAAAAAAAACTCCATGAAAATCGGTCCAGTAGTTTCGGAGTCTATGCGTTACAAACAGACAGACAGACAGAGATTGTCTTTTATATTATTAAAAGAAGTTGCCGAGAAGTGTGAATGGGAAAAAAGTGTGAGTGTTTAAAAAAAAAAAAAAAAAATGGTGGTGCGTTCAAAATAGTACAGATGTTGAAAAAAAAACCGGTTTACCGGTTTTCCGTTTTATAAAAAATAGGACCGACCGAATATTCGGTTTCGGTTACGGTTTCGGCCAGTTTCGGCCAAAAATCATGGTTTCGGCCGTAGTTTCGGTTTCGGCCAAAAAGTGGCCGAACCTTTCGGCCGGCCGAAACCAGAGTCTGAAAAAATGGGATGAGACTCGCATCCAAAAAAAAAAAAAAGGTCAAATAATTTGCACTTGAGGGAGAAAAAAATTTTAGTCTCCCTAAAAAAAAAAATTAGGTGTTAGCTGTGTCTTCTACACAGCCGGTGGCTTTTTAACGTGACAACGTCTTTTGCTTGATTTCAAAAAAAAATTTTTTCTCTTACCTATATTGAAATGTAAAGAGAGAAAGTATTGTTTTTTTTTTTTACTAGTAGTTTGTTTTCATAAATAAACATGTTCAAACATTTTCATTGAAACAATATATGACAGGTGTGGCCAAACTTTTATCCATTAAGGACGACATATGCTTAAAAAATGAGGTTTTTCGAAAAAAAATTAATTTTGGAGTTAATTACTCGGGATTTTTTTATTTGTTCTATTAGAAGTTATCTTTCTGCTCTAAATGACATCTCATTTAGTCTGATCTGATTAGCCGTTCGGAATCTACAGGGGGTTTAAAATTTAGAAAAACGAAATCCCGCCGAGTGCTCTCATGCGGTAAAATGACGTCAGATCAAAAAAAAAGAAAAAAAGCCCTGGGGTATTGAACCACTCTTTCTAAAACTATATTTAGATTTAATGTAGCTTTTATGGTCAAGTAGCTAGGCGTTGCACAAGTAGGGCTATTTTTCGATATTTTTTTGCCTAAAAATGAGGTTTTTCGAGAAAAAAACCAATTTTGGAGTTAATTATTCGAGATTTTTTTATTTATTCTATTAGAGGTTTTCTTTCTGCACCAAATGACATCCCATTTAGTCTGATCTGATTAGCCGTTCAGAATCTATAGGGGTTTAAACTTTCAAATTTTAATTTACCGCAGCGCGGTAAAATAAAATGATAGGAAAAAAAATAAATGGTGAAATCTTTAGCTGAAAACTCATTCTTTCTAACCGTATATTTCTCATAATTATACCTCTTAAGACAGAGGAGTTATTCAAGCCAATAAACTTTTTCGTGCATGCCCCTCTAACATGCCACTATAGACACATGATTTGTAAGACGTTGTCACGTAAAAAGGTAAAATGATTTTCACGGGAGGGAAAAAAATTCAAAAAAAAAAAAAAGTAAAATGAAAAAAAAATTTTATAGGAAATACAAGTTTCGGTTTCGGTTTCGGTTTCGGCTGAAAATCTTGTTTCGGTCGGACCCTAATAAAAAACCGAAAAACCGGTTTTCAAAATTTTCCGGTTTTTTCCAAACCCTATACTAGTACCCTTTGGTCGATTTTGATTAAAAGCTTATTTTCACGCCTCAGGTGGGTGCCTAACTTGAATATAAAATTTCAATCTCCTAGCTCAATTCCTTCATACTTTAGGGACACACAGGGATACATACACACGCCCGCACCAGGGACACACATTTTTCTTCTCATCACTTTCGATCTACTGTGTGTCCCTGGTGTGGGCGTGTATATCCCTATGTGTCCCTAAAGGTTCACTATGCAGACCTGATGCGGGCGTGTTGATCCCTCGATCATTTTTAATCATTTTTACTCGGGCCGAATCCCGGCACTCAATGGCAGGGACAACTCAAACTTAATAAAAAAAACGGACTTTAATTCTGTTTTCAGCGTCACAGATTTAAAATTTGTTTTGTTTGTTATATAAATAAAAAGTAAAAATGCCTAATTTCCACAGGATTTTATACTCTATGTATTAATTAGTTACCGAAACGCCGTCAAAGAAATAAAAATCTTTCGACTACCTCAATGGATTTCCAGTTAAATTTAATCAAAAGATATTTAATTTATAAAAGATATAAGAAATTAATACACTTTCTAATTAGTCAATAACTTTGATGTTTTTATAAGCTTAAAGCGATATTTTTCGTATAAATAATTCATTATGATTATCTTAAAATAAATAAATATAAGTATAAAAATAAATATATATTTACCAAGTCGTAGAAAATTGTGAAATCCTTGATAGAGGAGCATTGACGTTAACTCAAAATCGCCACTAGTACTATAGAAGAAGTTAAGGCCAGCAGGCTTCTGACTAGGAAAGGATCTCCTTGACGTCCCGATCTGCAAAATAAGAGAAATGGAATTAGATGAATCCAAAGGCGGGCTCTGTGGCTACATAGGAATAAATTTATGGGCTAGATTTTGGGATATATACATTTTTTAGACATGAAATTTTTCTCTCTAACATGTAAGTGCTTTCCAAACTTTATGTTACCACCCCTCTTTCCCTTTAAAATAGTTAATCCTATAACGGCTCCCCCCCCAATTTATAAAATAATACAAACACAAACATTTGCTAAAAAATTAATTAATACAAACTAAGGAAAAAAAAAAAAAGAGTCGGGCCTTTTTTTTTGGAATGGGTGCATAAGGTCCGAAGACCTATAATGACCAGTGGTCGGTCACATGCAGCCAGGAAGAAAATAAAAACAAAAGGGGAACTCAACTGCGGGAACTGAGAAGATGCCTAACAATATTTTATTATTGCCTTAGAATAAGATGGTTGTGCTTGTCTATTAACGCAAAGTTTATCAAATCACGGTGTTATTGACGAGATAGCTACTCGAAGCTCTTTTTCTTTAACTAAACAAACTTGATATTTCGATTTAATTGCAACTAATGCAGAAAATCCTGTTGCGAACGGTAGCGAGGTAACGAGGTAACGAAGGCAAACAACTTTTAAAACTTTGACAAAGTATTAGGCCTATATTTTTTAATGAAGATTCAGACAAAATTGAACTAGAGATAATGAAGTTTCACAAAATAATTCAATTTTTTTTTCTTTCTCACTATCTTACTCGTCTGTATCCACGCAAATTTTGTAAAATATAAGATTTTGTTTTTTAATTTAAGTGTTTAAGGTGCGCGTCTCGGGGTGCTAATTTTGGGACTTTCCAGCGGCCACAATTTTGAAGCTATCGACCTCAAATTTTTTTAAATTAAAGCTATTTAAAATATCTACAATTTATAGAAGCCCTTTTTTTGATTTTCAAAAAAAAAAAAAAAAAATTTTTTAGATTAATCGCATTAAATAAAAGATATTTAAAAAAAAGGAGCTCTATAAGTTGTAGATAATTAAATTAGTAATCATTGTGTTAAAGAATAATTAATTTTTTGCCTTTAATTAATTAGCTGGAAAGTCTAGAATGAAATGGATCAAGTTGCGTGTATTCTAATGGGGGAACACTAACGCCATCTGGTGCCGCCTCGAGTCAATCGTGTTTTAACGGTTTTCCGAGACGCGCACCTTAAGAATTCAATAAAAACATTTTTTTATTTATTCTTATTTATAAAAGTAGCAATAATTTGGAAAATTGATCGTTGTGGCTAATATTAGCGCCTACCCTTAGACTAGACCGTGCCACCTAGTTTGGAAAACTCTGCACTATGGGACCAGAGTTCCAGTGACGTAGCGAGGGGAGGAAGGGGGGTCATCATGCCCCGGGCGCTACTCACAAAGGGCGCCAAACGGTCCGCAAAACAAAAAATTGCTGGATAATTTTTATTTTATTATAATTTCTTGAAAATATATTTTAAATAGTGTCAGTGTAATATAATAATTTTCTATGTTTTGCATATAATATTATATGGTTTTTGAATGGAGGGGGGGGCAGGGCCGGATCTAGGGGGGGGCAGTGGGTGCGTGTGCCCCGGGCGGCAGATTTCAGGGGGCGGCAATTAAAGAAAGATTTACTAAAAAAAGGTAAAATGATATGAATTTTGTATAGAAAATTTTAAGGAGTGGGCGGCAAATTAAATTTTGCCCCCCTAAAAAATCTCCTAGTTCCGGCCCTGGGGGGGGGGGGCGCTAAAAAGGTAGTGGGGCGAGTTAAGCTCGCTACGCCACCGCAGAGTATTTTCAAATTATTCTTTATTTTGAAAAATAAAAAAATAAATTAATAAAGATTAACTTAAGAGCCAAGAAAAGGATTAACGATGATTCTTGTAATAATAAATAAATATAAATAGTAGACAAATGTTTTAAGAGGTGTTTCAACTAGAGTGCCCTTGCTTGTTTCCCCTCAATTAACTTATAAATGGAAAATGCAAACTATTCCTGGCCTTATGAATTGTCTAAATTGGAATTTATCGTGGTTTTAGCGGTGTGGCTAAGTTTATTATAAAGTCTGTGCGTCATAAAGTGAATCCCTGTTGGATCTAATAAATAGCGTTCTGTTCCTTTAATACAACCACCCTAACACCTCGTGGTGTCAACAAGTTGCGAAATTGGGAGAGAAACCCTTCAAGGGAATAAAGAATGAGAGAACAAATATAAATGCTTGGAGCTCCTTCAAAATATCCACTCTCCCCAATATTATTATTTAATTTTCTAAGAGAGTCAAGTAAACTCTTGCTGTCGCTTTGTTATTTTTACTATATTTGTTTTAAATTTTAATATAAATAAGTTTTCACTGCATATTCTTTAAGATAAATAAAATTTATTGAAGAAACGATTAGATGAGGATTGTAATCTGATTTCAAGAGTAACCAAGTTTACATCTAAAAAAAACTTTATAAAGAAATTTTTTCCTTAGGCCTATTTGAAAAAAAAAGTATTTTTTGTTTTAGTGAAGACTTTGGAAAAAGGGCCTGACCTCAAATGAATGAGTAGGCCCTAATTTTTTTTTTTTTTTTTTTTCTTTAATTCAACGATTGTCTAAGAAATGAGCATCTTGTGAGTGTTTTGAATGAGAAATCGCGCTACTTGGACTCGAACACAAACTCATCTCGCAAATTTCCTATTTTTATTTAATACCCTTTTCGGCTACTAAGGACATTTAGGATTTATTATATATATTTTTCAATACAAGGGACCGATGGGTAATAGGGGGCGTTCCCCATGCCGATTGCTCAAGGTTGCCCATCGTAAATCTAAAGATGAGCTCTCAAGAGCAGCGGCGTAACTACCCTTTGAGGGCGGAGGGGGCGAAACAACTAGGGCGCCGTTTTTTTAAGTTGTAATATAATTTAAAAGAAAACTATCAATTTTTTTGACAATCTATGGAAAGAATATGATAATATCACCGTACTTGAGTAATATATGACATGCCCTAGGCCGCCTATGTCGGTATCGAGGGGCGCCAAAGGCTTGACGCACCTGGGGCGGAGGGGACGAACGCCCCCCCTTCGTTACCCCCACCAAGTTACGCTACTGCCCAAGAGGCAAAACAGCCTCGGAGCAAAAAAGATTCAATCAATCAATCAAACCGAGCTTTCGCCGCCACTTAACCACAATGATTGTGGTGACAGGGGCGTATTTCGAAAGAGGCCTGGGGAGACAAATTTTAGGGGTGGCAAAATTTGTGAAAAAACTGCTTATTTATATAGGCCTACGTATAATTTTTTTTTTTTTTAATAGTTGTTAAACAAACAACAGCCACCATTTTATTTAATATTTTGCAAATAAACTACCGAGATTAAAATAAGATTGGTTGTTTTTGATGATCCAAACCCCATAGGCTTAGTATATCTAAATGAAAAGTATTTGATGTTGATAAGGTATAGGTAAACAGACGTCCACCGGCTTCTTGGGAGGTTTTTCAGTGTTGGAGTAGTTGAAGGCGGGGGTGGCAAAGGACGCCACTGCCTAGAGGCGGCATATTTCTAAATTCGCCCCTGTGTAGAGACACTCTTTCCGTTTCCAGCCCCCCCCCCCCCCCCCCCCCCCCACCAGCATTTCCTTATCTTAAACGATATTTTGAATGGCTAATTTACAATCAATTGGGAGTTTTTTAAAAGCCTCAA